>WOGN01004026.1:0-14572 GCA_015342105.1 Leptinotarsa texana
TTTAAGTTGAATTATTATATCTAAATTTCTCATTTTCTTAATAAAAAATAAAAACCGTATCATGTATATGTAAAAAGTTGTTAAACCTACAAACAATTTATCATTTATATCTTTTTGATTATTGAGCGTTTATTATAAAAGATGGAACAAAAAGTTATGAGAAAAATTTTTAGATGATACTATTATCTAAAACAAAGTTCATAACAAAATTTTTTGGTTGGTTGGTTACAGTTTTCACGAAAATAATAAAAAACCTATGAAATCTCCTACTTTTGAAAAGAGCTCGCCCTAACATTCACAAAAGAAAAATTTTTTACTTAGTAATAATCCATTTATATTATTCTAAAATTCTAATTCTAAATTCTAAAAGGAACGTATTTTCGAATATTTACTTTTGTAAAAACTATCTTTCCTCAACATGTAACCTGACCTCCGAATTCTAAAAAGAACGTATTTTTGAATAGTGAAACATAATGCAATTTATAAAAAGTGATTTGTGTGCACCTGACAAATTATGGAATTTCCTTCTAATTTCAGGAAACTCGGCAATAAGTGATTGAAAAGGGATAGAAAGTGGTGTGATGATATGTAAAAAGTTGTGTTTTGAAAAAGGTAAAATATGACGTCATACAAACTTTGAGAGGCTACCTATATCTCGAAAAATAATTGAGTCCGACAAAAAATAAAAAGTGTTCTGAATTCCTACCATCATATCGTATCATTCCAGAAAAAATCGCGAAAATCTGTGAATATCCTATAAAGTATAATTTAGCCGAAAATCCTTAAGGCACTCTCAGAGCGGTGCCTGTGCGAAAGTAGCGATTCACATTGGATTTGAAGCACTGGAGGTTGAATCCATCTGGAAAAACGTTCTCAGGAAGTTTATTCCACATAAACGCAGTTCTCCAGATGAAAGAGTTCTTCAATAGTGAAGTTCGAGGTATACTGAGTTGAACCTGAAAACGATGAGTAGACACAATCCGTCGCGTATTTCTGATATGTACCGCTCTTGGTGGAATCAAATGTGCCAAGTCACTTGAACACCTCCCGTGAAACTATCTATAGAAGAGTGACATATCTCCAAACTTTTCTTCGATGTTTCAAGCTATCAAGGTTACACGTGATGTTCGCGTCTCCAATCAGGCGGATGGCTCTTTTCTGGATGGAATCCAGCAATTTCAGGGTATATTTGGAGGCAGAGATCCGTACATGAGAACAATACTCTAAAAAAGATCTGTTCTGAGCTTTATAAAGCATCAAAAGTTGCTGAGGTGTGTATAGTTTTCTGGTTCGGAACAGTGTTCTGAGCTTTTGAGAATCAAAATAAAGCAGAAACTGATAACTGATGTAACGCAAGTTTTGAATCATGATGAATTCGTTTCAAATCATAGTTGATGTGACACCATCGTTTCAACGACAGGATGAATGTATTTGAATCACAGATGAATACGTTTTGAATACATGAGCGCCAGAAAACGCCTCTAATGATGTTCCGAAAGGAGCATATATGTGGCGATTGGAAAATAATATTTCGGGAACCATTTACATTGGACGAGTGTATAAGTTTTCCGAAGTTATCATGAACGATTACTTCTATAGATTCCACATTAAAGAACCCAACAGAACAAGAAGGCGATGCAGACATGTTAATACAACAAGATGTAAAGCAGTTTTGTACATGACTAGCAAATCACAATCATTCCGTTGAAGGCGTAGAGTATGCTAGTTTGGTGCAGAAAAAGTCATTGTTTTTAACACCAGACAGTTTTGTTTTCACTTACCAGGTCTCATCAATGGTGCTAGGCTAAACCACTGAATTGTCCTAATAGAAAAAGCCTGAAAGTAATGGATATGACATCTCCACCTACGAAGATGCCATCTATGGGATCGACAAAAGACGACTCAATTCTCGAATATCAAAGATACTAGAGGCTTCTTGAGGTTATCAGTAGCCAATGCCAAACTTCAACGTCAATCGCCGAAAGGGAATCGTCCTCACGTCCTCTGTCTTTCACTACAGCTTTCACTGTAAAGCAGCTAGATAGACTCCAACACAAGAAAGTTGTCATAAGTAGTGCCAGTCTGAAAATTGAACTTTCTTAAAAATGACAAGCCTGAAAGTAAAGGCGATGATATCTTCTTCTACGAAAATGTCATCTATAGGATCGACAGAATATCCACTATTAAAGCCTCGTTTATCTTTGATCCTCCAATTTCAAACCCTAGTTTATATTTGATATTCGAGATTTGAGTCTGCTATCGATATCGCACAGATGGCATAGTCGCGCATATCATCGCTTGTACTTTCAGACTTGTTCTTTCTAGAACAGTTTAGCCTAACACCAATGAAGTGAATCCTATGCTGAAACAATGCTGTCTGATATTTAATTACAAGTCTATCTTACTGCCTTGCAGTGATAGCTGCGGTAAAAAGACACGGCGATCGATGTCGAAGCTTGGCTTTGCAACTGGTCGTCTTGAGGAGCCTTGTTTATCGTTGTTATGTCAATTCCATAGATCACATCTTTGTAGAGGGATACATTTGACATTGCAACTGATTGCTTTGAGAAGCCTTGTTTATATTTGATATTCGCTGATTGGGTCTTCTGTGGATTCCCCAGATGACATCGATGAAGGGAGAGATGTAGTTGCCTTTACTCAATTGATAATATAGTTTTGAATGAAACAAAGAACATTTTTTTTTTGTAAAAATATTTCTAGGAAGACTTGCCTTATAATTATCTCCCGTATATTCATCTAAGACACTGCCACAAACTGACCTCATGTATATTGCACATGCTGTCATAACAACTTCGTCTATTTCTAACATTATCACTTCCTTTGGGTTTTCATTGAGCAATTCTCGAAGAAGGGCACCATCTCCTCCACCTGGAAACTTGTCTTTATATAGTGGGCTGTTCAAAAAATCAGGTGAGAAAAGTAAGGTGAGATATGTAGGTAAATTACATTAGAGATTATTTTACATTTTTATGTAAGTACACTCGCCTTCAACATATGATCACAGTTTCAGCAGTTTAGCATGTTTAGTTAGTTTATTGGTGGTGGGCATAAAAGTTCTGCGTGTTCGTTGATTTTCTGCTACTGAAAAATATAGATCAAAGAATATGCATACATTTTTTTTTGTATAAATGGAATTTAATGCCCAAAACCACTTGGAATGTTGACGGTGGCATACGGTGGTTGTATTCTGCGTCAGAAAAACGTTTATGAGTGGTAGAAGATTTTCACAAGTGTAGAAGATGTGGATAACGACGCCCGCCCTAGATGCCTCAACACATCAAAACCTGAGGAATATGTTGAGGAAGTAAGGAACATTATTATGGAGAATCGTCGAATCACTATAAGAGAAGTTGCTGAGGATGTTGGCATATCGATATCCACATGACATGAAATTTTTTGGTAAATTCTGGGCATGAAGCGTGTGGCAGCAAAGTTCATTCAAAAATTGCTGAATTTCGACCAAAACAACTGTCCGATGAGCTTCGCCCAGGAATTGTTGCATGGCTTCAACGGTGATCCAGATTTGTTATAACTTCTAAACCAAAGTCCAATCGTTCCAATGGAAGAGCGCAGAAGCAAGACCAAATAAGCAGGACAAGTTCGATGAAATGTCAAAGTTTTGCTCACTGTTTTCTTCGATGACCGTGGCGTATCGCATAAGGAGTTCTTGCTACATGAACACACGGTCAATAGGAAATATTAGCTTGAAGATATGCGCTGCTTTCGAGAAGCAATACGAAAGAAACGCCCGAAAAAAGGTTTTATGGAAAAACAATTCATGGCTTTTGCATGACGATCTGTGCGTTCCATCAAGCTTGTCGCCCACTGGTCCGGCATAGCAGAGCAAGGCCCGTCCCGTCAAAATATGTATAGGATTGGAACGATGAGAAAGAATGAACAACCGCCCACTGTAGCCCGGCACGGCACAGCCAAGGATTACAGCTCTCCGATCTTGTTCGGCAAATATCGGTATAGTTCAAGTAAACGATATAGTGCACCCTACCTTCCAGCAGTTCCCGCTTAATAAAATAGTTAGGGAGCTTACTAATTTTGTTATTCAATAATCATTTCAGATTATATAAGAATGAGTGGAAAAGTAGGGATTCAAATAACAGAGTGATGATTGAAAATACTTCTGAATACTACTTACTCGCACTTGAATAGGCGTGAACCACAATAAACCCTTGAGGTTTGCGGTAGAGGGTCGAAGAGCCATTCACTTGTGACCTAACCTAACCTAACTACTTACTCACACATACATACAATCGATCGCTTGAAAACACTTCACTAACTTTCTTCGAAAGCTTTTGATAATTCTTCTCTCTTCCATATTCTTCGTTTCACTATCACTGTTGGCATTTAAATCAATATTGAATTTATTTCTACTTTTCATATGTAAGTGTCAAATCTCCATATAGTCTGTTTCAACTAAAATTACTTTTTTAATCCTTTTCTGCCAGTCTTCTTCGGTAATATTAGATACTTCATCTTTGACTAGCTCTATCACTTTCTTATCTAATTTTGGAAAATTATTTTTACGCCTGATGCTTTGTTTCAATTTTCCCCAAATCAACTCGATG
Organism: Leptinotarsa texana; assembly: GCA_015342105.1. Taxonomy (NCBI): domain Eukaryota; kingdom Metazoa; phylum Arthropoda; class Insecta; order Coleoptera; family Chrysomelidae; genus Leptinotarsa; species Leptinotarsa texana. The sequence continues at coordinate 4,602 of WOGN01004026.1, forward strand.
GGACTGAAAACACAAAAATAGGGGGAGGTCTCAATATGGTGTGTCCATACTTTTCAGGAATACTCTCAAGGGCACACACTTTTTCAAATGTTTTGCCTGTAAAACTTCAAGTAGTAGGTGTCTGGTATAGTTATCTCCAAAATAAAAATTGTTATCCATTAAAAAACTTTGTATTTCATCTTTCCTCGAATTTTTATTCGGTACTATGATGAGCTGTCGCGAATGATAGGAAGCATTGTGAAGAACTATTACACTAACCGCATCCAAATTTGGGATCAATGTGTTTTCAAACCATTCCTCAAAAGTATTAGCTTTCATGTTCTTATGATAGTCAACATTGCAGTCATCAAGTTTTTTTCCACATAATTTCAAAGAATTTGGAACCCATCCTTCACTTCCTCCGCTATACACAATAATAAGTCGCGATCCTTTGTTTGCAGGCATGTTAGGCGTACACATTCTCGAACCATCCTTTCTGTGTAACTGTTTCGTGAGTGTCATTCCAAGTTTCGTTCAAATAGAAAATTTTCCGTTGTTCTTGTCTATATTTACTTATTTGTTCTGAGTATTTGTTACTCATTTCCACTATTTTTCTACTTTTCATAAGTGATTGACGTTTGTTTATCATTTTGAATCTAAATCCTAGTTTCTTTATCCAATTCTGAAGAGTTTTGTTACAACAGCTCACGTTATAGCCGGAAGTATTAAATTTCTTCCTTATTATTCCAATTGTAGGAATCTCATTGATTTTGTAACAGTCATATATATTTTTTTAATGATTTTATTAGATGAACATCTAAAGGTTTTGGTAATCCCGCATCACTACACAGGAAAAAGTCTGCGTTGTTGTGTTATTACTATTAGTACTTGTCCAAGGACGCCACATTTTAAACAACAAAAATTTTTAGTAATTATAACTTCAGCAATATCGAATATCAACAATCAAATCGCGATCAGTTCCCGAACTGAACATTGACGACACAAAGGCGGTACTCATCGCTATATTCTATTGGTCAACATAACATGACTTCAAATTTAATTTTATGTGCCAAACGTGCCTGGGAAGTTTCTGTCTCTCTGTTTTGCTATTCCATCAGTTGACAGCACAGTGTCAGACGGTACCTACCTATGAAAATTGACCAGAAAAAATTGAGTTGCTTGTTAAGGCAGACTCTAGAATATCCAGAAGTTCTGAAAATACTGCCTGGAGTCATTCGGAAATAATGGAAACATTTTATGTCTTTTTTCAGGTCGTTGAAAAGATGAAACTTTTCCAGATTTGCCCTCTTTTGAGCAATTCGATGGACCCACATCCTTCTTTTTTGTTCTATATTCTATTTTCTTCTACATTCAATAATGCGGCCACTATAATGACGAATTCTTCGTGAGAACAACTAGTGATAGACATGTTTTTGTCACTGCGCGATGTCAACTGAAATTCCCTTGAAATCGAACAAACAGCTCCTTCAGTACGCTGGTTGTAGCTGGACAACTGGGCGATGCTGCTACCCGCCGCCATCAGGCGACGGACAGCGCCGTGCTGTGCTGTGTCGGACAAGTGGGCGACAAGCTTTAAGCGCTTACAACGATCAACACCCCTTTAGCCACATAACAAACGCTGTCGTTGAGGTCGCGGCGAAAACGTTACTTATGACATCTAACCGATCAGAAGAGGTGGGTCAAAGTGGACATTGAGAATATTTTGACGCAAGAGTAGCACAAATTTAGAGTATAGTCTTGGTGACCAATTAGACATGATACTTTCAAAATATGTAATTAGATAATAATATGTGATATAATACAAGTGTATTTAATCCGAGAGGGAATACTTTGAAGGGGATACAATGGAAATTGATGAATAAATAAATATTTCGAGAAAAATTATAGTTCACCTTATTTTTTGAAGAGATTAGAATAACAATTACATATTTGAGGGCACCTCTGAACTGTAGTTGCTTTCTTCTCATTATCCCAAATATAGTAGTTTTTGTTATAAAGTTTATAGGTTATATCATCACAGGTGAGCACTTTAGAACTCACCTAATATTAATATTTCTTTGTCTTTGTAGTCTTCGATCCCTCTTGCCATCAGAGTCTCAGTATAAATCAAATCCGCTTCGGAAATATCTGAAATTTTGAAATGTAGAGACTAAGGTGAAATAAAAGTTCGAAAATTGTAATTGAGTATTTTCATGTTGCAAAAATAGAAGGAATGTTATCGGCTATCTTAGAAAAAAGTCTATTCATTTGAATATCAGTTTATCGTCAATATTGATACCTAGACACTGATTCATGGGATATTCAAATAATTTGAATTTATACAGAAAAGTTTTAACAATAACAAATTTAAGACACTTTTATCATCACTCATCCTAAATTATACAAAAGAAATATAAAATTATAACTTAGGCATACTTTTTGTTAAAGATATATTCATTTGAATATGTGGATAAGTGATTCGGAGTTCTTTGAAGTCATCTATAATATAAGTTTGGCCTGATTATTGATAGTATTTATTTTATTCCATAACAGTTTCACTTATTTGTATGAAAATTTCATAATGAAAAATATATTGAATGGACACAAAAAGCGATATTCGAAATGTTTTTATTCGATACACATTTACTTTATATGTAGCATACATCTTGAGGAAACGCCATGATTATTATCCGTAAAGACTATTACCTTAAAACTTTCACAATTCACTTCCATAATTCTCAAAAAAGTAGTGATGAAAAATATGGATATGGGATAAATCTAGAAGAGAATTGATGTTTTTTGAAATAAATTGTACCTTCTTGAAATTGTACTGAAAAATAAAAAAATATCAGCCGGTTATCAAAAGAAGTTGAAGGAAAACAAACAAAACTGTGGAGCGTAGATCTTTTTGAAATTTTTGAGTTTTCTTATACTCCTACAGACAGTATGATCCAAATAACTGACACCTTGATATACTTTCAAATTTTACTTTATATAGAATATCCAATTTATTATGAAGTCGAACACCGTGAAAATGATTTATTCTCATATCCTGATACATACAAGTTATCGATTTTTATGGAAATTTGAACCATTGATATCTTATTTACTATATTTGTATACGGCTATTAAATAACGAGACTCGCGCCTAGAGGGCGCCCTAGAAGGTTAGGAAAAATCGAGTAGTGCGTCGGGTATCTGAAAATCTTTTATAGTCACGTGCCAAAACAAGTTTTCGTCACTATTATAGTATTTGTGCAGTAGCGGTTTGAAACGAACGTATTTTTTTTCTCGTGTCGAAAAATATGTGTGTCGAAAAATCAGGAGCAACATATCAATCCCAAATTTATCGTTGAATTGAAAAAAAACTCATACTGAGTGCTTGTGCGCGTGTTTCTGAGAAGGGAAACGCTTCAGTGAGGGCCGAGAGAGCACTGAAGATGACCAGCGCCCAGGTCGCCCTGTCAATGTTTCAACTCCGGAGACACTGAGCAAAATCAAGCAAATTGTGCGTGCAGATCGTTGAATGAGCATTCGGATGATTGCCGAGGCTGTAAACGCCATTGAAGAAACGCTTAGAAAAATTTTATACGAGGAATTACATGACGAAAGTCTGTGCGAAGTTGGTGTCAAAAAACCTGACTACTGACCAAAAGCTCTTTCGTCAATAGGTCTACTCAGATTTCCTAGAAAGGTTAGAAGAAGATCCTGGATTGATGAAAAACATTTCAGTTGCGACGAAACGTGAATTTTTCAATACGATGTTGAAACAAAGCGGCAATCGAAGCATTGAAAGACGCCTGAGTCGCCCAGAATCAAAATTCAAGGCAATGTCGATCGTGTTTTCGACATTAACGGTATCGTGATGACTGAATGGGTTCCAGAGGGTGTGACTGTTAACCAGACTTACTACCCTTACGAGGGTAGAGGAGTATATTGAAGAGGAGCATTCGAATGTAAAACATTTTTATAATAAATCCCTTTTTCGTAACCAGTCTGGTTATTTAATAGCCGGACCTCGTACATGTTCAAAGCAGTGATATTTTATTTTTAGGAAAAATAAATATTTTTGGATATAAATAGTTATGCAAGAAGAAATTGGTCCATTTATAATTTTCGTTGTATGTATAAATGCTATAAAATCCCGACAAAAATATGTCACTAAAATGATGGGAGGCGGATTTCTTGTTCTAGATAGGTTATATTGGTCCTCAAATCATCTGGTGAACATCATCACTATTTGCAGTCTATCATTTCCCAATTAACATACGTTCACCTAGATGAATTCTCGCAAGAGTATAACAACAAGTCGGAATTGCGTCCGACTTCGGTCCCCAGAGTTGTGAGCTGGGCACTTATTGACAGTACCAAATACAGCTGATTTTTATTGAACAGCCATTTGGACACATAATTTTAAACTTTCCACCCATCCATCCTGAAGGTTGAAAACCCTCATTTCAAAATTTTGAAAAGTAACTCCTTTGGTAATACGATTGACAAATTCCCTTCACTGAATACGCTAAAATGGTTTTTTCAATCAGTCGGAGATAATTATCAAAATATTTTCAAATAAGAGTCCCAATATCAAAACAATGATCCGGTAAAAATAAAGAAAACACAAGTGTTAAGCTTGAAATTATTCACGTAGAGTTGAAAATCCCTACAGGTCTCGAAAACACTGTTAAAATAAATATCAGAAGTTCTCATCGACCTCATGAATGATAAGAAATTTATTGAAAGTCAAATGCCAAAAATATCGGTTTTTGCATTTTTTTGTTGATTGTAAGCATTATCGAAATAGTACATAAAATAAAAATTGTTGTACATGTGAATGCCTACAAAAATGGTTTATATACTTTTTTCAACAAATCACCGTTTCTGATAAATCGCAATATCGCCCTATCACAGATGTAAAACAATAATATACATTCCTCTGTGACTTATGTTTGTCACCGTACATCGCAAATAAATAAAAATATATCAAACTTACATTATAAAATTAATAGTTATCGAAATTTCAATTGTCGATAAAACCTTGAGCAATATATCGGTCATAGGACAGTTCATTGTCCAGATACAACTTTTATCGGAAATATTAGAACTATGTCACAAATCGTTGTGGTTTCTTGTGTTTTCTGTTACCAAGAATAAATTATTTTATCTATAAAGATCGCAGTGATCGCACCAAAAATATAGTCAATTCCAAAACAATGAATAAATATGAAAAAATCATGTTTCAAACCGAGCTTTCATCGAAAGAAAGAAAATAAACTTTAAATGAAATGACATCAACTCATCATTCATTATACACATTCATTTAAAGTTGTTTAAACAGTTTTGTCCACTTTAATGTCATGTGTTTTTGTCTCAATCTCAATGAATACCTACATTCTACTGTGGGATATAGGTAGTGATTGATAAAAAAATTTTCTACTCTATACATTGATACGAGACATTTTTTTCTTCAAATTTTGATTTCAATGTCCCTTTTCAACTCATTACTATATAATGTCGTTGATCGATTTTCGGAAATTTTCCTCTACGAATACAAATTGAATGAAAGCGCTGCCGAAATAGTACAAAAAATCAACCAAGTATTTTTCCAGCGCGGTTTCCGAGCGGTTTTTCATTTTTATGCCAACACCTGCATTTAAATAGAATATGACAGTGTTAGCGATTTTTAAGAGAGACTTTTTACAGCCGACCGGTCGTCAAATTCCATGCCAACCGTAGCGGAATTTACTCGTCGTTAGCGGCGTAGCGGAATTTTCTACAAATAATCAATATTGAAGAAAATATGGAAGAAGAAGAGACAATAGACAGCACTCGAAGCTGACAATTGAATAATTGAATGCACATTCAATACGTTATAGTTATACCGCAATCGAAATTGACGGGAACGGGACATGTTCAAAAAAATACAACAAGTCACGAAAATAAACTTTTTCTCAACATTGATTGTCTGATTCCAACTCGAAAGGATGAATTAGAGTTGTCGCGAATGATCTCTCAAGAACTCAGTATGACTATACGTACGTGAACAAATTGATATTTATTTTTACTTTTCAAAATAATTATTTCAAGCTAAGAAATATGTGGTCGAGACATTTTTCAAAAATTTACTGATGTAAATTCAGAAAATAAGGTACCATCTATTAAGTTGCGCGATTGAAAATTAGCATGATTCTGATTCCTGACAATGGTGACAGTTCAGTTTTGTGGCATCTGAACAGTACACAAACTACAAACTGTAAGTTCTGTGGTACTTAATTTTATATAGGACACATGCGCGAACTGATTGCATCAGATATACTAGCGTAGCGGAATATGAAGCAGTGTAGCGGAATTTTGGTTCATGTGTAGGGACTTTATAGTTTTTCCAGTTGGCAAAACTTTTCCGAGCGGTTTTTCAGTTGCGATTCGAGCATGGAAGTGAAAACTTCAATTCGTAGCGTAGAAAATCACCCTTGTTTGTAGTTCAAAAGCGAGTATGTATTAGAAATATATGATTTTATGTATTTTCAAGTTTCTCCATAAGATATGTATTGGTCATATCTCCCGCTAGAAGAAATATGCGATCAATACAATATTTCATAAACTTGAAGTAACCTCAATGTAACAGTAAGCCTCTCTTCAACGTTGATAGATTCTATTCTGGTTCAATCTTTCTGTAGCAAAGGTCGAAAACTTGCCACTAGTTCATCGATCGACTTTAGCTAAAAAACTTGTCGGCATACTCTCTGATTGCTTGTATAAAACAGAAAACCTTTCTTCCTGGTTCCTCTTTCGGTGGTGTGCCAAGTGCCAAGGGATATCACCATTTGATGGTGAAATATCGCAGCAGCAGACTTCATTGTGATTGCTTTGAAGGCGCGAACGGTACTAGAAGACGACAAGGGAATATTTCACCTCCAGTTAGAAACCCAGACTACCAGGAAATCGCTCACAGACACTGACAGTTACTCACTGTAGCTATTTTTACCCAGCAATTTCCGCTCGGAAACCGTGCTGGAAGAAAACGTTCGAAAATCGCGAAGTATGTCACCGGGCATGGTGTTAATGAACGCACTGTTCGACATTGGTTTGCTAAATTTCGTTCCGGAGATATTAGTTTCGAAGATGAGTCGAAGTGGTCGACTTACAGTAATCCAGGTCGAGGATTTGAGGACCCTTGTGAAGACTGAACCCACAAACGGTGCGTGGGACGGTGGAAGAGATGGACGTCAGCTCCCACCCAGGCACTTCCCAAAGGCAACAATCTACCAAAAGAAGACCATAAGACCGTGGTTACTATAAGGTAGTCAGCTGCTAGTGAGATTCACTATACCTTTCTGCAACAGGGCCAAACCATCATATCAGAGTCCCATTGAGGAATCTCCTCGATAGGAAGACTCAACAGATTGTCTCTGGTCTGGATTCCTGGGCATAGTGGCCTGGAAAGCAATGAGGCTGCTGACTTCCTTGCAAAGAGGGTGCTGCAAGCAGCTTCAGCAAACCAAACACTTGAATGGCAAGAACATTTATGGACTGCTGGCAAAATCTTCCAGGATTGGCTCACTACCAGGCGTTTATTGACCCTTCAAAGCTTGATATCAAACAGTTGTTGGACTATAGTAGGGATGGACTACGATGCCTAACAGGCCTTCCCACATGTCACTGTCATTTGAATCAACTTATGCGGAGACTCGGACTGTCGAAAGACAGTGTGTGTCGCCTCTGTTTAGAAAATGATGAAACAGCAGAGGACATACTTTGTGCCTGCCCCGCTGGGTTACACTCACCATATAAATTAATCGGCTTCGTTAAAAAGCTGGGTTTATTTTGTCGAGTGTGAATTATTGTGAGCCAAAATAAACCCTTGCTGGTCGCGGTGAACGGTCGAATAGATCCAATCATTTTCATCCTAACCTAACCTATTGCGAGGAAATCGACGGAACGTATCGGAAATTACGTCAGCAAATAGCAGGCACTGGTCAACAATGGAGGTCCGATCCTTCTCCACGATAACGTCCGTCCGCACATTTCACAAATCATTGTCCGAAAATTGAACGAATTGAACATCGAAATTCTGTCTCACCCACCATACTCCCCAGATAACTCACCAATCGACTACCATCTTTCCAGGCACTCCGATAACTTTGTCACCGGTAAGACCCTCGTCAATCAGTATCAGGCAAAGCGGCCTTCGTCGACTTCCATCGAATCTCAAGCACACAAATTACATTCTGAGGAATTAATCGACTTGTATTATGTTTCATAGGTACACTGATTCAAATGGCGTTTATTCCAATCAAACTGAATGAGTATTCACTAACATATTACACATATTACACTGACACACTGACAGTTTGAAGTTGACTCATAAAAACCACAAAACTTTTGAAACAACTTATGAATACACTGACCCATTACAGGTACATTTCAAGAAAACAATTCCATTACAATATTTGTTTTAGGAAAACAGGCAATTTGTAAATATGTTAATCATTGGCAAAAAGAAATTTGAATATTTGCGTTCATTGATTTCCGAAAATTCCAGTAGGTTGAATAGTCGTCCTTCATTTATTGTGTGTAGTAAGTCGTAATCCATGTTGAAATCTTGGTTGTTCTCTAAAATTTGTCAAGTATAGGTTATATTCCTAGATTCTTTTTTTTGAAGTCCTTCCTATATAAACTTTTTGGCACGATCCATATGTCAGTTTGTAGACCCCTGATTTGTTTTCCATTTTTAAATTGTTGATCTTTTAATGTGTATACAAGGAGTTACCAGTCTTATACATTATGTTGATGTTCAATGGTGGGGACATTCCATTTGGAACGGAGGTGAAATATCTTGGCATTGCCTTGATGAAAAACTCACCTGGAACGCTCAATTGGAAAACGTTTTACACAAAGCTAGACTGTCCCTATGGACATGTCGAAGGATTTGTGGTAAAACTTGGGATTTAGGCCCCAAACAAATCCATTGAATTTATGTAATGGCTGTCAGAACAATGTTCACTTAGGGTAAAATTTCCTGGTGGCCTAAGGTTTGACAGAAAATGGCCCAGACGAAGCTCTCTGGCTTACAGATACAGGCATGTCTGCCGAAAGTGGTGCCATCAGTACCACACCGTCAGCGGCCATGGAGATCTTTCTAGATCTATCACCTCTCCACATTTTTCTGAAGATAGAGGCTGGATGGACTGTATATAGATATGCGCAGATTGCCAATTGCACAAATCAACTCAACGCAGAGTGTTACAGGCTGTTGGAAGACGAAATATTAAGAGCAGATAGTTGTTGGTTCACAGATGGATCAAAACCACCTTCCAGTTCTGGTTCAGGTGTTTTCAGTCACAGACCCAGGACAGAAATATCAACCTGCCTGTCGTTGGCATCGCTTTAGGCTTTGACAAAAAAAGATTGAACACTTGGATGGCAAGAAGATTTATGTACTTCTGGCTTCGTTAAAAAGCTGGTTTTATTTGATCGAGTGTGAATAGGTGCTAGCCACAAACTTTGGACCTAACCTAACGTACACTTGGTTAATGGCCTGTTTGAAAAGTTTTTTGTCAACGATGTGATGAATCAAGTTTGCATTTTTTGCAATTTGTTTTATCACATTTGATTCCAAATTTTCTGTGGATATCGGGATAGTGATGAGTTTGTGGATCATGGTATGGTGAGCTGTTAATTTTTGTTGATAAAGATGATTAGAATGTTTATTGACAGTTGTGTCTGTATGGGTTGATTGGTGGCTGTATTATATGTCGAGATATATACCTATTTAAAAAAACGTATAATTGTTTTCTCACATCAAGATCAATTTACAAATTATGGTCTTGATTATCTATAATTCAATGGTTTTGTTGTTCCTCGATTTGTGTTATTATAGCAAATGCAAGTTTGAACAAAATGAAGTTGAGTTCAATTCATGAGTTTTTCAAATTCACTTCGAAAAGTATTCAAATTGATGTTTCAAATTTTGGGTTCTAATTTTTAAAAGAATT
>WOGN01004027.1:0-14571 GCA_015342105.1 Leptinotarsa texana
TATTTCCTTTGGGCCCATAAACAATATTCCAGGCGTCTTGCTTCGTCGCCTTCTTGAAGTGTGTAAAAATTTTGGCTTGAAACGTTTAATATTCTTCGCCTTGAGACATCTCCGAATAGTTTCTCGTGGAATATTCAAATCTAAAGTGGCATTCCCTTTACTGGCATTGGGATTATTTTCGAAATAATCTAAAATGATTTGATTATTCCTGTCATTCCTGTTTCATCTTAGTACAGGATTACTTTTTAACATCATTTTTGATACTGCACCAGTTTCATTGAATATTTTATTTATTTTATTTACTGTACCGCAGCTGATACGAGGACAATCTGGATGTCTCTCATTAAATAATCTACAAACCTCACTAGCACTTCTAACGTTATCTCCCGAAAGGCGTACAATTTCAATTTTCTCTCTTACACTCAATCTTGCAGCCATGACAGTAAATAATAATAAGAACTTTAAGGTGATTATTGTTGACAATAGTACATTTAAATGAATTGAAGGGGTTATATTTTTTTTAGAGTGATTAATTTTTGGGAAAGAAAGTTTTTGGCTTTCTACTACTATATCTTGATACAAAAAAAGAAAGGATGAGGGAGTCTTCCAAAGAAAGGAAGGAAGTAAGTAGATCATGCAAAGAAGCAACTTTCAGACACAAACTGAAAGAAAGTCTTCCTGAAACAGCTACTTTCATATAAACATTGAATTATGCAAAAGAAAAAATTCTTTCCAAACAAATACTTCTATATGAACACTGGATTATACAGAAGATACTTTTCTCTACCCAGTTTGTATTTCAAACATTCTATGTGGAATGAAAATCAGATATCAGTCACTTATCAGTTCTACTTTAAATGAATGGTAAAAAATTGCACTTGCATAGAACACTGCCATCCTCACTGGTATACACCGTGTTTCGCCTTAAGACACTTGCCCTAAGGCTCTTCTCTTTTTTTTTTCTTTCGTATAAATCAATGCTTTTATGAAAGTAGCTGTTTCAGGAGGACTTTCTTTCAGTTTCTACCTGAAAGTTACTATTTTGCATGATCTACACATTCATGTATAGTTACTTCCTTCCTTTCTTTGGAATATTCCCTCATCCTTCTTTTTTTGTATCAAGATGGAGTAGTAGAAAGTCAAAAACTTTCTTTCCCAAAAATGATATAAATTGATTTGAAATCCCTGAAAGAATCTGTAAAGAAATTAAAAAGATTTCCTGAAAAATCAATTTTATTAAGCAAAAACTGAAATTACAATGAAATAACCTCCAAGCAACAACCGGTAAACTCCGGCAAGACGAAAAAAAATAATTAATAATGGCCATTAGTTCTTTTGATGAATTAATGAGAATTTTGAAATAAAAAATTGAACGCTGTGAAACCAATATGAGGAAAAGTACACAACGGTGTACGCGGTTGAGAACGACTGCAAATTTGTGGTTAGTGTACGGCGGATGCCGCGATGACATCTCGGCGGACATCAGCAGCAAGTTGACTTCAGACGCTCGTTTTGACTTTTGTGAACGCCCGTGTACATGTAGTACAGTATTTCTTATGGGCGACTTGAGTTTGCTGGAACGGGATTGCAATTGTGTGGTCAATCCGACCGCAAAATGTGGCTCGTGTACGGGCTCTCTAATATTCCCATGCTCTCAGCTACGTCATGTTTGGTTTATGGTTACCAGTGGCGGCCGACGTTATTTCTTTTCGAGCATGATTTACAACAATATCTATAACTTGATTTAATTTCAGTCTAACAAATAGTCGTCGTATTTTGTTTTGAACTTTGTGAAATTTAATTATTTTCTGAGGGGGTTGTGGACAGAATTATATTCGTAGTCTACGCAGGATCTCGTCGATCCATATTTCTTGGTAACTAGCCCCACAGTTGACGACCAAGGGCTACTTGATTCTTCGATTACTTTTTAACTCCAATATGTCCTAAACAATGAATGAAGCTTCGTCCTTATTTGCGAAGGGCAGTCGTCTCAGTGGTTGTCGAATGGGACTGGCTTAGGCAGCATCGATCCGATGTTGAACTAAATCCGTTCGGCCAATGATTTTGCGCTTCACAAACACCATTCTCTTCTACGAATCGGGTGGCCTTGACAAGTTCTCCGAACTGAGGGCTCAACGTCTTTCTGAAGGAGTGGATGAGTTCCTTTGCGGGTGGTTGAGCATGCTGCATATGGACTTTTTTGATTCTAGCAGTTTCCACAATCGGTTCGCAGATGCCTACTCTTTTCTGATTATGAGAGATCTGGCCACGAAAATTTCTACTTCAGAGCCATTGGATGGCTTAATCAACGCTGTGCCCAAGCCACCAGGTCCAGCAATCTTCACTTGAATGATTCTCTCTTACTGGTGATCGTTCAGAAGTCCATCGACAACTAAACTGTTACTGCGGCGTCCTCTTAAGGAAATTGAATAGGTACCTGGGGGCGTGGGATGCAACTCCAATGTAGCCTGTAACACTGATTGAGCTTATTTATTTTTTCCGAACCTCGAATTTTTCATTTGGACAATATCCTGTGGAAGTCTCTTCTCTATAGAATAAAGAAAATACTTTTGTCTAGTTTCTACTGTATTTATTTATTCGTTACGACCGGTTTCGGCTTATAAGACCATTTGCAAGTAACTTGAGTTACTTGACATTATCATATCAAATGCCTCTTTCTGTCGCAGTTATAGTATTTAGGCCGCCCTCTTGCATTTTCTTTCGTCAAATATTTCTTAGAAGTTTCTCTAGACCTGCCATGAATCGGTCTGTTACTTCATCTTCCTTTTATTTAATGGCGCCAAGCATTTTTGCAGTTTCGAATTCTAGGGCATAAATGATAGCTTCTTTCAGTTTTCATGACGCTTCATCCTCAGCGACTGTCGCAAATCCGTGTCACGAACCCCGTTGATGAAACTATGGACTAATCTATTGGGTGAAGTTATATGGTGCTTCTAGATAGGCCAGGCTTACCAACCTTTCGACTTTAGCCCCAAACACCTGCGTACTCTTGGATGAACCTTGAGTTCTCATCTTCAGTTGACTTGGTAGATTTGTTGAAGGTGCTCACTACCGTACCTCGCACAAAGCTGATACGAGATACATTCAAATTCTCACTAAATACATTTTCAGTAACTGAACCATTGTTATCTAACAAAGTTTCTACTTCTACACGATCCTTATCATTTACAAGATTTTCACTAAAAACCGATCGTGGAATAAATGAAAGGTCGTCATTTGGTGACACCGATTGTTGTGGCAAACAATTTCTCGGAGCCATATCCCTTTTCATTTGGTCGATATGCCTTTTCCATATTAATCCACTTTCGGTTTTGATCAAGAAAGTTTTTCTGCCTAAATCTTTTATAATATTTCCTGGACACCATTTTTCAACATTTGCACGGTAAGTCCCTGGCATATACCCTATCGTTTTCGCAAAATGTTTGATTTTTTGTTTTCCGTAATATTTCCGTTGATAATTTTGCTTTGATTCCACCACCATTTCCGTGGAAGGCAACAAAATATCAAATTTGGTTTTCAAATTTTGCCCTAAAAGTAATTTATATGGTTTTTCACCAGTAGTTGAATGTGGTGTGTTTCTATATTGAAATAAAAATCTATGAATTATGAGATGTGTCTCTAAAGATGGATTTTCAATTTTACTCTTGTATTTTTCAGTAATGTAACTGCATTTTCTGGCTGCCCGTTTGTATGTGGATAATTAGGTGCTATCGTGAGATGTTTAATGCCTCTTTGCTTCAAAAAATTCTGAAATTTGTCACCTGTAAATGTTTTTGCATTATCCGTACATATCTCTAAAGGTAAACCAAATCTTGAAAATAACTCTCTGAAAATTTTCATTGTGGCTGAAGCTGTAATATTGGACATTTCGAAACATTCTATCCATTTGGATGAGGCATCTTCAATGACCAAAAACCATTTATTGTAGCACGGTCCAAAGAAATCAGCATGCAATCGAGTCCATGGAGAGCTAGGCCATTTCCAGACTGACAAAGATGACCTTGTTGAGTTCGAAGAAATTGCACAGCAAACTCTGCAAGAGCTTGCTATACTTTCGATTTGACTATTTATTGAAGGCCACCATACATAAGCTCGTGCAAACTGTTTCATTTTTACCATACCCATGTGGGCGATATGCAATTCATCCAAGATAGAATTCCAGAATTTTTTTGGTATTATTATTCTATAACCCCACATGAGACAATCTTGTTCAATTGTGATTTCATTTTTTCGGGTGAAAAATGGTCTGAAAATATCAGATGGACATTTCTTAGGCCATCCATATTGCACATAAAAAAATATTTTACTGAGAATGGGGTCTACTGCGACTTCTTTTCTAATCCGTTTAACATCTATCGGTAAATTAGATTCTTCTACATAATTTATATACGAAAATTCCGTTTTCAATTTGAAATCCATTGTATTCGATTTTGAATCTGATATTGGTAAGCGAGATAAAAAATCGGAATAATTTTTATCCGAATTTACAAATTTGATATCGAAATCAAATGCTGACAAAGTGTAGGCCCACCGTTGGAGCCGATTTGCAGCAAACATGGGTAAACCCCGTTTATTTCCAAAAATAGCCAACAATGGCTTATGATCGGTTACTAATATGAATCTTTGGCAAAATAAATATTGATAAAATTTTTTAATTCCAAAGATGATAGCTGCCGCCTCCTTTTCGATTTGTGAGTATTTAATTTCAGATGAATTTAGTAGTCTGGAAGCGAAAGCTATTGGTCTTTCAGTATTGTTTTCAAAAATATGTGAAATGGTAGCCCCTAATGCAAACTGAGAGGCATCGACGCTTAGTTGAATTTTTTTGTTGGGGTCAAAATGCGTGAGAACAGAATTTGAGAGTAGCAATTTTTTTGCTTTTTCAAAACTTACCTGGCATTCATCAGACCATAGCCATTTAGTATCTTTTTTTAGTAACCTATACAGAGGCTCCAAGATTTGCGAGATATTTGGTAAGAATTTACAGTAAAAATTAATCGCACCCAAAAATGATTTCAGTTCAGTTACCGTGGATGGTACAGCTGCCTCTGTTATTGCCCGAACCCGGTCGTTGGAGGTGTGTAACCCATCCCTATCAATAACGTGTCCTAAATAGTTGACAGAATTTTTAAAAAATGAACATTTTTCCTTTTTTACTTTAAGACCGGAATTTTGTAAAATTCTGAATACAGATGATAAACGCTCTAAATGCTCTTGGTCATTTTTGCCAGTGATTAAAATGTCATCAAGAAAGCATACTATGCCAGGCTTATTAAACATTTGTTCCATTATATTTTGGAAAATAGCAGGAGCACATGTAATTCCATATGGTAAGCGAGTATAGGAAAATAAACCTTTATGGGTTGTAATAGTAACTAACTTTTGTGATTCAGGCGTTAAAACAATCTGTTGATACGCTTCTGATAAGTCAATTTTCGAAAATTTTTGTCCACCCTGTATTTGGCTGAAAATATATTCAATTCTAGGAAGAGGAAAATGTTGTTTTTCTAGTTGTGGATTAAGGGTGACTTTAAAATCGCCACATAGTCTAATGCCTCCATTTGGCTTTAATATTGGAACAACAGGTGTTGCCCATTCCGAAAACTCCACCGGAATTAAAACTCCATTTTGTACCAACCTATTTAATTCCGCTTCAATTTTTGGTTTAATTGCGAAAGGGACCGGTCTAGCCTTAAAAAATTTTGGACTAGCGGTCGGTTTCAATTTTAAAGATACTTTAAATTTATTGAAAGTTCCCAAATTGTTATCAAAAATTTCTTTATAGGAGTTTAGCAAAAAACTCATTTTGTCAGAAAAACTTTCTTGAACTGAAACTACCTGTTCGTTCAAATTAAATTTACATATTCCTATATTGAACATTTTCATTTCGTTCCTGCCGAGCAACGGGGGTCCCCCATTTCGAATGACGTACAGTTCAATATGAAATTTACTATTTTCAAAGAGTACGTTCAACTTCAAAAACCCCAACGGTTTGAAACTTAAACCAATATAATCTCTCAGTGTTAAATCATTGTCATGAAGAATTTTATTCGTAAAATGTTTTTTTAACAATTTTTCCGAGATAGCTGAATGAGCAAAACCTGAATCTATTTCAAAATTAATGGGAATATCTTCCACCAATAATTTTACGAAAGCAGGCTTGACATTTCCCAGAGTATCATTATGATCAAATTTGAAATTTAAAAAGTCATCATTATCCTCAGTATTTTTATCAACTGAATACTCTTGTTTTTCCCGTAAACAAAACATAGAGTCATTTTTGAGTTCATCAGAAATACAATCATCTACTAAAAAATTATGCTCAAATCGTCGACACTGTGGTGCCAAATGACCTTTTATCCCACATCTGTGACATATGCAATCTTTGTATGAACACACTTTAGCAGAGTGATTTAACCTGCCACAAACTGTGCACTTACTTGTTTTCGTTTTGTGGCTTACCCCCTGTCGATTGTTTCTGTACTCCCTGGATGGGCCTGCGGACGCTCCGCCAATGGAATTTTCTTGCCCCCTGAGTTGTGATGGAGACTTTGCACTCACCGGTTTTTGGGAATGATAACTATAATGACCGAAATTTACTTCTGATTCTTCTTTCACTTTCATCACCTCCGATTTTACACCAAAACTTTCCCGAGCTGCTCTTTCTTTCAGCGCGGACTCTTTGGATAATCCCATTGTTACCAGAGATTGTAATGTAACTGTTGTTAACGACGCATCTTCTTCAAATAATCTTTCCATAATTTTTTCGTTGTTAATGCCAACCACAAACACGTCACGCATAACTACTTTTAATTCGGAACCAAAACCACAAGTTGAAGCCAAGTTTTTTACTCTAGCTTCCCATTCGGAAACACTTTCGTTCAAATTCCGCTGCGCTGAATAAAATTTTAGACGTTCTGCAAAATAGGACTTGACCGTGGAAAAATGATTTTTGAGCAATTTAAGTAGCTCACTATAACTTTTTTTTCCGGCAAGTCAGGAACACACAAATTTCTCAATAAAATGTAACACGATTCTGATAAAGTATTGAGAAGAATAGCTTTTTTACGTCCTTCATCGTCTACTGCATTTGCTATGAAAAATTGTGCCAACCTTTCACTGAACACTGAGAAATCCGATGATTTTGGATCGAAGGTGTTTAATGTTCCCAGCAATCCAGAACTGGATGCCATTTTATCGGAAATACAGTCACTTATTTCGATAACTTGATCGAAAAAAAAATTATTGAACCACACGGCTCGTAGGTTTTGAAGAAATATCCTCGTCGCCACTTGTTGTATCCTGAAAGTTTTCAGGATCAGACCAAGGTGTGGAAATTATAACACCGCTACGATTTCACATTTTCTAAAGCCTTTTATGGAGATAACTGGTGTTCGTGCTCATTCAACAAGGAGTGCGTGCCTTTCTTTTAGCCATTTCCTGCGAATCACTCGTATATTTTTCGGTGGCCAGTATCTAATAAATTCGCGTATTTTGAGTGACTCTTCGCGTTTTGATTTCACATGGTGACTGTTTTGAAAACGATAGTGAAAAATAAGTGCTACTTTCTGCAGTTTTCTTAAGAATTTGAGGTATCACACTTCAATTGAAAACAAATGATTACTAATGTTTTCTATGAAGGTGCATACAGAATGATAAGGAACACACTTCTGAAATGTGTTTTTATGTTTTATCAGAATGAAACATTTGAATATTATAATAACAAATGAAATTCAAAAAAGTTGATAATATTTCAGATTCCTATCAAATGCCAAATCGTAAATACACGAGCTCTTTTATTTGAATTCTAAATTTTCTACTCATCTATGAAACATTTTAGTAAACAAAATTAGCCTTAGTATCTCTGTAGGTATTAAAAAAAAGTGCTATTTTCAGACAAACCAACTTTTAACTACAATAAGGAATATTTCAAATTGTGAATATCAATAGTTGTACTCATATATAGAAACAATAACATTTGATGCCCCAGAAGAAGTAAATTCAGTTGTTTTGAAAATTATCTCACATGAGTATTTATGACCTAGTACAGTACTGATGGAAGGCAAAGAAAACCAGATTTTGAAACTTTTAAATATGTAAAACTAAGTACTAACTTGACAGAAGTATATTCAAACTATATCATGAATGTTATTGTCATATCATACGAAGTGAGATACAGTACGATCTTTAATCTCCAACAAGATAAATCTTTTCTTTATATCGACTTTTCTGAGGATTTACACCTTCCATAATGTGAAAACATGAATGGAATTCTAGGATAACCTGGAATTGAGTCAGTGTCCAACCTGGATTATGTCTTAAGAACATTTCAATGCTTTATACAAAATACGTATTAAAAGGTGTCATAAACGCAATGTTGATTGGCTGCATTTTATGACTGCAGTGGGGGGGAATGTACAAAACAGTGACATGATTGTCTCTGGCTTTTTCGATGAAGTCTGAGTTGTTCGTGTGAGTACGTCTAGTACCAGAAGAATCGGGACGTCTTCTGTTGGCTTTGAAAATTTTGAGTGGTCAAACCATGTAATGAATATTTCCATTTGCATCCAACCAGTAGGATGACATGCAGAAGATGATCCAGGAGGTGCACCATCTTGCAGTTTACTTTTCATTCTACGCCTTAGTAAAATCACAAAGTGTGGAATAAATGTCCCTCCAGCTGAAACACAGACTACAAAAGTTGAAAGAACGCCTTGTTCAGTAGATGTTAAAGAGCCGATTAGTCGCCGACCTTTCAGAGCAAAGACCTTGGACGACGGCTGTGGCCACTTTGCCCTCTAGCACTCCATTTTCTGAATATAATATTTCACGTACAACTCGTTGTAGTACCTACTGTTGAGACATATAAATTCAAAGCTAGAAACATGTTGTTTTGCACGATTGATGTACAATTTACTTCACCTAGGTCTACAATAAAATAAAGCGAAACATGTGATGCACTTACCTAACATCAGAGGGTCGAAAGAGTGGAAAATTTGCAATATCTCGGTGATAATGCGTCTGAGCGGCACCAAACTACAACATAATAACAACGGCTGCCGGGCGATTAGTTATGACTATTGCCGCGAGGCTGCAGCCCTTTACAGGGAAGAAAACTTCAAGTGGCAACTTTGCCCGCAGTGGCCACTATGCCCACCCTTCCCCTACCTATTTCATAGAAGTACACTACGGCATCTTGACCAGAAAATTGAGAGCAATAATAGCATTTATTCATAATACTCTCATTTCTGTTTTCATGATGAGACGAAATGATAATCAATAAACAAATATCTGCACAATGATTTTTTATCAATATTCTACCGTTATTCATACTGCAAATAATTGGGAAGATTTACAACATAAGGCAGAGACTGATTTTAGGATAATTACAAAATGGCTTCAATACAACAAACTAACACTGAACATTGATAAAACTTACTATATGAGATTCACTTCATATAAACATAATTCGCCTCAACTAGGAAATCTAAAAATTGATGAAAATTCTCAAATAGCAGAAACCGAGTCTGTTAAGTATCTTGATATCATTATGGACAGACATTTACGGTGGGACCTTCATGCTAATTCTATGACAAAAAAAATCAAAGTACTGATTGGTAGTCTCAGGTATTTAGCGAACTTTCTGGATATTCGTTAATTATAAACAGTTTATTTTGCATTAATTCACTCTCACTTATCTTATGGTATCCTTGGTTGGGGAGATATTCTTGACTGTCACATAGAAAAAGTTAATGTTTTACAAAGATGGGTTTTGAGAATCATCCAGAATAAAAAAATCACCTTTCCCTGTGATGAACTTTTTTCATTGAGCAAAATACTCGACATGAAACAGTTATACTGCCAAAGAATAATTGGCAGGATTCACCGATCATTAATTGAGCTCAAACCTATAGAACATAATCACGCTACTCGTGGTACAAGCGAAATTGTAAAGATTCCAAAATGTGAAAAAAATATTGGACAGAGAAGTGTGTTGTATCTAGGCCCCAAATTATATAACAACTTACCTACACAATTGAAATTGATAAGTAATGAGAATTCATTTAAACATAATTCGAAAAAATGGATTCTTAATACAAATAGGATATTCTTTAGTGACCTAGTGAACAATAAAATGTAGTTAATAATAAATAACTACCATTTTCCGATTCTGACATGAGTACCGGTAGTGAATATAATACACCTCTACATTGTAATTGTGAAGTAGATTTTCTCTCACGTACAAGCAATCACTTTCTTTTGCGAGTACCTATGTTTATTTCATGATATTCATGTGATGCTCAATTGCTTTTTGTTATTTTCTTATTCAACGAAAGTCATTTTCTGTGAAGGAAAAATCAGTTTTTTATCGACCTTTTTTGGGTAATTGTTACCTTTTTAGTTTACCCCGATAAGTTACTGCGTAAAAATCAAAGTATTTTTCACAAAGAAAAATCTTCTATTTATCAGTAACTTGTCGTATTTAACAATATTGCCTATCAAAAAAAAAAATTCAGAAATAATACTTATCAATACGCTTCGGAGGCCGAAATCTGCCTCCGTCTTCAGAAATGGATAAAAAATTCGGTTATATTCGCAGTTATTCCCTTTTTGATAGCTTATTTCTTTACTTCTTCGATAGATGTCAAAGAAGTTTTGAAATATGAAATTATGTCAATGTTGTTGATTGACAATCAACAACATTGTATATATATTTTTGAGTTATGCGTCTATGTGTTTACGAACAAAACCGATCTCACCCTGAAAAGTGATATCCATAATTTTGATATCCGTCAAAAGGGACTATTATACACTAAGACCCCTGAATATAAAGTTACTCAAACTTCTCCTAAATTAATGGGACCTAAAATTTTCAATCAATTACCAAATATAATAAAAACCGCCAAAAACCCAAGGAAATTCAGAAATAGACTGAAGTCGTTTTTGTTCGACCATTGTTTTTGTATACTGAATGAATATTTTAATCTTTTTGCCTCATGATTACTCATATTTTATCAGAATATTTGTATTTGTTTCACCTCGTATTCATTTATTTACTTGTTTTATGTTGAATATGTGTATGTGCTTTGACAATTTCTATACGAAATGCAAATGTTCGTCATAATGAAGGAAATAAAGAAATCTATCTATCTATCTTCCAAGACTTTGAAGCTATATAACGATAGTCACAGAACACGACAATGACCAAAACAAGGACAAAAGGAAATCTTCAGAAACAATGAACAATTCACAATTAGCCAGTGCACCAAAAGAATAATTCCCGTCTCTATAGCTCCAGAATAACAACCATGCATCCGTCATTTGTAGTATCAGGTTAAAAATAGAATATTCGGTAAGAAGTATTCAGGAAATGATTTTCTGCATAAGAATGTGAACTAGGCTCGTCAAAATCTGCAAAAGAAACTTTATTTCTATTGCCTGAATACAAAATTAGATTCACGAACAAGTCACATGAAACGAATAATATGGAATTCTGAACGGGTAGAGATGTAACGATTGAGAATTTGTGACACTTTTCGGAGGTATATCTTTTTTTCTAGTCGATCTTGAAGAACGTTAACAACTTGATAAAATTATAATATTCTTATCACTTGTTGAACTGAAGTTGTTTATTAATAATGTACCTATATAATTATACGTCAATTATTTCGTAAAAATTATTATACAACAATTGAGAGCAGTATTTGTAAAAACGTTATTACATGTCTAATAAGTAAACTTCCTGAATTGAGTGGGCATACTTGGAGACTGGCTGTAAATCAAATTACCTGAAAGAAAAATTTGTTCAGGTCACTCTCGAAACACCTACACTGTAGGTTAATAGACTGACATCTATCAGAAAACACTACTTCCCTGACTAATACCACGAAGGGCGTTGGATTCTTCACTGAAGTTATTCTCCTGCATATACTGTAGGCAATACAACTGCCGGAATCGATTTCCAATTATTGTAACACACTTGCAGACCAGTTTATGACTGTTTAGCCACTCGTCAGTGCGAGGTAGTGTCTATCATCAACATGAAGTCGATGATTTTCCATAATTGAAAATCGAATTCCTTTCAGAGTATCATTCCTTGAACTAGGCAGGAGCGAACGGCAAATAACATATTTCTCATCGCCCCATCTGCCAGTGAACGAGGTAACCAACCGCATATCCGAATTTGCCCAATTCCTGGAATAAGGAAAACCATTTCACAAATTGAGTGGGTTTACCTGGAAACTGGCTGTAAATTAAATTATCTATCAGAAAACAACTACTCCTCTGGCTAATACCACGGAGGGTGTTGTATTATATCCGACAGGTGTCAGTGCAGGATTCTTCGCTGAATTCATTCCTGAATATGCTGTTGGCGAAACAACTGCCGTAAACCTAAGACAGAGGTCAAGAATTTATGATCACAACGGAAGTTTAAAATGGAGACTCGACTAGTACTGCCTACAAAATTGACCAACAATCACTGAGATTATGAAGCTCCCTCAAAACAAAAATGAGCATAATAGATTTCATTGCTTCAAACTACAAAGTAAAAACTCAAATACAAAGGGTAACTACATACGTTGTGTAGTTAGACGACAAAATGCAGAGTTTGGTCTTGATGGTAAGCTCAGTTATCGAGAAAACGCGCTCTTCTACTCACTTATTTCAGTCAAGCAAAATAGTAAAAACGTAGTTTGAAGTATATTTCATAATGATATGTCATTCTTCATTTACTAGGGTTGAAGGTAGAATAGTTGACCATATGTTTAGCCGTGAATGTATGTGTCTACTTGACTAACACTCTGACTTATGACAGTTACTTTCATGATAGTTGTATATGGTTGTTACTATAAACTTAGTTTTATTTAAGAAGGTAAAAATAGTGTAGTCTTTGGTTAGACATTCAGTTTTAAATTGAGTTAAGAGTCAGTAGAATACAAATTATATCGTAGTCAATTATTCAGATCGTATTCGAAATAAAGTCGTACATTTCGTTACTGCCATAAGAGAAAGCAGACGAGATGAGAAGGGAATCTCCGCCTATCAATCAATACTTCAACAGCTGAAATCTGGAACTATCAACAAAGAATACTCAAAGTGATACACTCAGCAACCAACAAAATGCACAAGCCTAACCCCACAACCAAGTTACCGAAGAAAACCAACCAATTCATAGAATACTCTTCCAATTGGAGTCAAGCGCAAGCTACGGAAGTCTGAACCCTCACTATCTAGACTCTACAGCCTGCTTGAAATTCACAAGCCAAACCTTTCACTTCTTGAAATTCACAAGCCAAACCTTTCACTTCGTCCAATTATCACTGATGTTGGTTAGCCTTCTTATCGTCTCGCGGAATGGTTAACGAGTCTACTGCAGCCAAACTCCATCTATAAAATAAAAACGTTGAACCTGTAGATGAATGATATTCTGGTCAATTCCGATGTTTTTTTCTCTCCACCATGGTACCTATTAAGCGGACATTGGATCAGATTAAACACTTTTTCTCAGGAGCCATCACATCTCTTTTCATTCATGATCTCCTCGTTACATATTTCCAGTGAAATGACTATTTCTACCATCGAATGAATGAAGCCGCAATGGAAAGTATTCTGAGCTCTGTGGTTTCTAGATTCACCATGAAAGTTTTCAAGAATAAAACGCTCATCATCGCCCCATTGAAATCAAAATATTGGTTTCGCTACGTTGATGCTTTTGTTACTTGGAACCACGGTGAACAAGCATTCAGCCACCAGTTGTGATAAATATTTACTTACTTTATATAGACAAAGTCACGAGCCACTTTGGAAAATTGTGAAAACATTACAAAACTGAGACTATTTTTAAGTCAATTGAGCCAACAAAGAGAACATCTGTCATTCGGCGGTATTTACTATTTGTGTTTGTTGTGACTCAGTTTACATCAGAACTACTGAGGGCAACGTCAACAACAGAGTTATTTCCCAGAATTTTCTCAAGTTCTTTGTGCTCTTTCTCATACAATAGATTCGGATGGGAGTTTCAATACAAATGAAAGTCTCAATTTATTTCAGTGATTATACTTCAGCAGTATTCTCCATTTTTGGTACCATGTAAAATGAGAAATATTGTATGATGAATCATTCGATACTTTACATTTCTGAAGAATTTACGCAAAACTGAACTTCTTCAAAAATTTAGGTTGTTTCAAAAGTTTCGTCTGTTTTCATGAGTCTACTTCAAACTATTATATATTAGAGAATACTCATTCAATTTGATTGAAATGAGTGTCATTTAAATCAGTGTACTTTCATGAACGTAATACAAGTTGACCCAGAAAGTTCCTGGGTGGCTCATCGATGTCCAACCACTGTCCTGAACGTCTCCTGTTGTCGTAGAGGAACCACTTTTCATCACACGTGACTGTCGATCGTTCAGATTGTGGGTCATCCACTTTTCGAATATTTTGACCTTTCCAATACGTTTTGACCCTTAAAAAAATTTCATGGGAGCTGATGCCCAATTCTTTTATGCACCGTTTGTGAGGGGACAATTTCTACCAGGGTCCTGAA
>WOGN01004028.1:0-14571 GCA_015342105.1 Leptinotarsa texana
TTAATGTTGTTTAATTACTCAATTTTAAGCTAATAACCTGTAATGTTTTTAATTTTAGACTATTTCAGATATACTTTGTTGACGTATCGATAAACTGTATGTGTTTCTATAGATTAAATAAAATTTATTATTATTTTTATTATTCAGGTATGAAACATATATTCTTCATTATGCAGATGACAACGCCCTAATTGTGCAAGATCAAAGCTGGACAAATGTATTAACAATTTGGAACATCTTGCAACTATAACAAATAACTGGTTCAATAAATGAAGGCTCCAGCCAAACCCATCAGTTCCAAAGTCTCAGTTCATCATATTTAATCATCGGAATTCCGCAACACAACGTTTTCCAAAATATCTTACGTGCAAAATCGACAGTTAATTACCTAGGTGTTACGCTTGATTCCAGACTAAATTTCAACAACAAAAAAAAAAGAAAGTGATTGCAAGAGTCGCACATTTCACAAGTTTGACAAACCTGGTAGCAGGTGCAAACATAACAGTCGTCCACTTATTGAATACTCGCACCCACTGTTTCTCAATATCAAACAAAGGACCTTGAAAACAATTGAAGTATTTGAAACAACGGCTATAAGGAAAATAACAAGATTAAGGCATCCCAATAACCCAAACACAACCCTCCAAACCATCTGCTGTTCCAACTCACTGGAATTATCCCTATCGAGGAAAGACTACCGTCACTTACTCAGAAGATTGCTAGAAAAGATGACAATGTAGAAATCATTAGAAAGTATGCTGTAACAAGAAACCCCCATGCAAGAGTACTGTAATGAATCTGAGGCCGGCCCTGACAGTTGCCGCACGCGCCGGGCTCGTGACATAGGCAAAGGGAGCGGTCAGATTAGACGCGAAAACTCCGTATATGCCGAGAATGAATCTACAATGTTCGTTGCCGCTATATAAGGGCCTCTAGTCCCTAGGTGAGGCAGTCTGTACTTAGAAAGCGAATCGTATGGTTAACAAATTGTGACGTATTAAGTGTGTATATAAATTAGTTAGTGAAATATTGTAAAAATAAATTAGTTTAAGACAGTTAATCCTTTTAATTCGTTACAGTACGATATCGACACCCGACAGAAACACTGTTAGAAAAATTAACACAACTTTATCAATGAAATTGTTTTGTTTGTTCATTTTTATATCCATATAATATTTTTTTCAATATTGTAAAATAAGCTACGTTATTTCAAAGCAATTTTGTTGCACGGACGGAAGGACTTCGGTCGAAAGTCAGTTGAGCAAAATTTGAATTTTGTTCAATAAATTACAATTATTTCATCATTTGGACTTCCATTGTCTAATATAATATAAATTTATTTGGAATCCCTGAAAAAAATTAAAAAGGTTAACCGAAAATAACAATTTCACTAAACAAAAAACAAAGTTATCACCCGAAGACGATTTTGATAATAACAATTAGAAGGTTGTGATGTAACATTTAGTTTTTTTTTGTAGTGAAGTCTATCCATCGGGAAATTTTTATATTTTCCAAATAAGGTAATATCTAAGAACTCATTCTGTGAAATATTAAACAAGTATTGAAAACACTCTGCATACTCCCCAATTCAGGTTAAATCTCTCAAATAAAAGGCTCTGCTATGGCCTTCCATTGGTGGGGTTATTCTAGCTAAATTGTTATAGCTGTTTTCGGGCTACATGCTACATTAGTATAATTAAGATCTTCTAATCCTATATAGTCATAGCATCCAACTCTATGTAGTCTTAACAACGGGTTCTACAGAGTTACAAAATAAGAAGAATAATCCCGCAGCAGAAAGTATTTGTCCAATGAATTTAAAAAGCGTATCATAATTTGAATGGGAGTGTTTACTTTGATTATTTTTTAAAATAGTGTTTCAAAACTTGATAGTTAACGAATGATCACTAATGATATTGGCAAATTCAGTTGTAATCGTTTGTCATTACTGAATTTCATGGTATTTTTCATATATTGTTATTGTTACATATATATTGTTACTGTTCAATATACTCTGAATCTTTTAGCGTTGGGTTATAGAATCTATTATAATAATAATGTATTAGGTAATGATATCAAAACAAGCACTGCTCTGAAACACCAGAACTGCAACATTCTTATCAGGAATTACACGTTGAAAGGTAAGACCTCGATGGTCCTTCTGGAGGTTGTCGTTCGTAGGGGTGCGATAGCAGGTTAACGAAAAAAAACATATTTGAAACATATTTTTTAAACTCCTCATCTCCAAGACGACAGTTTGATTGGTGAAACGCATGTCGAGAAAAGTGATGCAGTTCTGGAATTCGGGAGCAGTAATTGTTTTGAAATTCTATGCCCGAGGTGACAGTTCCATCTCTCTACTCAAAAATATATATCTAGGTAATTTGAACAATTAAATTCATGTGACTTTCTTTTAGTGGCTGCTATCTCAAGTGATTAACTCTTTTGATGACGTCAAGTTTGAAGCTGCCAGTGTTTTAGCTGAATTATATGAACAACAGAATCAAATCTCTTTGTCAAAGCCCATACTGCGTAAGGCCATTGAGTTGTCACAACATAATGTTTATTGGCATTGTAGACTGATTTTTCAGTTGGCAGTAAGTATTTTAGTTTTTTGAATATCAGTTCCTCAAGCTATTAATTTTAGCAAATTCATGCAACTGAAAAGGATTATACACTGGCCAGCAGTTTATTAGGAGTTGGAGTAGATTATGCATATATATCTAATGCCTCTTATACCCGAGTTTTGTTTTTATTAAGTAAGGGAATGGTGAGTTTGCTCTGCAGTTATATAGTGCCTTCAATTATCCCTTTTTCAAATTAAATGAAAACTTTCCATAAAAAAATATAAGCAGAATCAAAATTCACTTATTTTGTTAAATCATGTCGATACTGTGTTTTAAATATACAGGCTTTTCATGTTACTGATCAACATCTTTACCAACACTCACGTGACATTGGAGGCTCCGCCGCAGCTTCCCCTTCAACTTTTTTAAATGGCAAAATACCTGTGTGATACTTCATTTGAAAAATGCCATTAAGTAAAATATCCTAAAATTTCAGACCATTTCAAGTGTACAACTCTAAATGATGTCGTTAAGATTCATAGGAAATAAACTCCGAATATTTCCAAAACGGATGGAAATATCAAAATTCCCCTGTAGCTGAAGGCATTCAGAGGGGACTGTTTTCACACTCAAGCAACATTTGTAGCTCCTCGGCATGCCTCCAGCTACTCCTCAACTTTTTTAAATGGCAACATACCACGTGATACATCGTTTGAAAGTATAATATCTTATAATATAATATCTTATAATTCCAGCTCATTCCAACAACCAAAAACACAATAGCTGCATAGATCTCCTTGGAATAAAGGTTCTTGCAAATGTGAAAGGCAGCTTTGAGTCTCGTAACTTTATAAATTATGTTTTTGCAGGCATGCCTGGCACATACTCAAAAAAATTAAACCTGATTATTTTGTATTGACTTGTCAAATTTTACAATTTTATTCCTTTTAATTCTTTTTGAAGTTGTAAATCTTCTTTTACTGTGACATAGCGTCCTAAAATATGTCTCAGTTCAAATTTGAACTGACTATTTTACCTCAGTTCAAATTTGGTCGATGATGAAGACCAATGAGAACCACCATCGGCCAGGCCGTCAGAGGGCAGAAGAGGGCGAGAGGTTAAGACGACAGTTTAACATTTAATGCCTAAGAAATGGATGTTTGATTTGGTCTTTTTTTTTAATTTTTAAGTTCGTTTTTTGATGTTTTGGCATATAAATTACGTGTTAATAACATTCCTCCAGATGCTTAGGACGTCTTTGGTCCGGGAGTACCTCCGACCACAAAATTCCAAACGATAAACAAATGCTCGCCAAATGGCTTAGCAGGTGCAAGAAATATTTTACTCTGAATGAGTACGAGTTGGCAAGAGTATCTATTTGAGAAGAAAAATTTCAATAAAAAAATTAATGATGTGTTAAATTATGATGAGATGAAAAAAAATTTGAAAAATTGAACAAAAAATGAACAATGAGTATGGAAAAATATAGAAGCATTAATTTGTAAAGAAAACAAAATTATTGTGACCTGAAACAAAAAAAATAATTGAATGGACCTAAAAATAAGTTTAGGTCAATAATGGGTAGATAAACAATAAAAATCAGGATAAACCAGTTATCATCCAAAGGCGATTTTGGATACTGATAATCGAAACGCCAAAATATTAATTCTTATTGTCTTTTTTTACACCTGTTTTCATCATTTATCCTTATTATTTTCTCTTAATTTTTATTGTTTAAATGTTATTTTTTTCCACATTTTTTAGTTCAAGTTCTCATATTAAAAAATGGTAAAACCTATAATATTCACAACCATTTCTGTTAGGACACATAAGAAATCAGCTGTGAGTAGGCTGCAGTACTTGTCACACTACTGATAATACATTCTACCCTAGCATCACTGGTCTTAAAACTTCCTTCTTTATAAGTTTACTTAACTCTTTGTTTTATTGACATATGAATAACGAAAGAATCACGAAAACTGACCTCAAGCACCTCAGTGTTCTGAGAAAACATCAACCCCTTTAAATTGAGACACAGAGTTCGAACTAATCAGTCTGGTTGAAAAAACCAGACAGCACCAGAAGATGGCAAATGAGACTTTGCCGAAACGTTGTGAAAATAATCCTTATGGGACAAAATACACAGAACACTACGGCGGCCTAAAATCGTATGTATGAAGTTAATACTAGAGTACCGCAAGGTTAAATTTGGGTCCATTATTATTTTTGATTTTCATCCACAATCTTTGTGAATCATGGAATTGCACTAAGCTAATTTTTGCAGGTGATTTGAAACTTCATACAACTGCTGAATGTGTGAACAATTGTCTTCAATGACAAAATTATGCCAACAAATGTAAGAGTTTTACTTTTAGTAGAATTTTGATAACACTTCTGCACTCACTTCTATCTATAATTACTTAGTTCGTTCAAAATTAGATTACGTTTCTTTATTGTGTAATTCTAATTACAGTCAATATATTTTTTTTATGAAAAAAGTCTAAGAAAAGTGTTTGGGTGCATGACTTTCTTACTTTGGAAAATTAACAATCTGCTGAAGTGTAATGAAGGAAAAACTCCTCAAGGTGGACTTTTTCAGTTTGTCCTTTATTAGATTTCAGCAAATTCTCTACTAATTCATTTTTATGAATTGTTCAGATTGTAGACACTTATATACCCAAAAACAGTAAGAAACAGTTAGGTGTTCCTGTAATGGTGCAAGAAAAATCACGTTCAACCTTCCTGGTGGTCGCTTCACGTGTCGGTTCTTTAAAAAATAATGTTTCCAAACTTCTTCATGAACATTCACGCACACGAATAGAATTGGATCAGTACAATATTTTTTTGGTTGACAAGAGCAATTTTGTTAGACAATTATGAGACTATATCTAATGAAAGTTTTTGTTTAATTGCGAATATTAATCTTTTTCTGATGAGGCAACTTTTAGAAAAAATGGCACCGTTTTTTTAAAAAAAAATCGGCTGGATAAGTCGAAATTCGCAGTGGATAATGAAAGAGAATATGTAAGATTCCTAAACGCTTGAAGTGTAACCTGGAATAGTGGGTTAACGAATTGCTGGGCCATACTTTTTCTATGGAACACTAAATGGTAAACAGTATCTAGAGTTTCCTTCAAGAATTTTTTTTTCTTTTTTATATCACTGTTTCCTCATATAGAGTATCCTCTCGTACCCGATCTATGTCATGTTCGAAAATACATTCGGACTGGCAGACAGAGACCTAGTGAATGGCCTACAAAATCACCAAATTTAACTACATTAGATTATTTATTTTATTAGACCTGAAAATGTTCGGACATTGAAAGAAAATATTCGTCAAAAATTCTGCTCAATCATCCCAGAAAATATTCATCAAGTAATTCAAACCTTCAGTGTGATGATATTCCAGTTTTATTTTTTGAAAATCGACATAATTTTTTGTTATCTCATTTTTTCAATACAGTTTGATTAATATTTCCGTCACTAATCCACTGATTTTGATGAACTTGTTTTGTATTGTGTATAAAAGAATTTAAGTTGTGTTGTCTTTTCAAAGGGTTGAGGGAAAATAGCAGTTTGAAAAATTGAATTGTTCTATCTAACCTTATGAAATATTTTATTCGAAGGAGATATTCAACTATTCTAAAACTTTCGTACCCCATTTATTGATGACTTGCCGCGAATTTTTTCATGTTCAACCACATCTTGAAATCTGAAACTGTTTTATCTTTCCGAAATGCCAAAACATTACAATAGTTCCTGCAAATAATTTGGGTGTCATGTAACTAAAACACAAGTGAAGCGGATGATGATCAGATAATTTTCTCAATCATTTATAATTTGAATTCAGCGCGTTGCGTTTTTCATTAGAAATATCAAATGAAAATATTCAAAAGAGCAAAAGATAAAGAAATTAGTATCTATCTTAAGTATCTTCTTCCACTACCAGAACAATGTACAAGAAACTATAATTATTTGATCCACCATTTCGAAATTGATCATTCTTGTCATACCCATCCTGTTCACTAATCGTTGGTCAAGTTTTCTCAATGTTACATCATTTATATATCACACAGAAACTTTTTGACTTGAATTTTCATTCGAGCCACAGTTCAAGGTTATTTGTTTATGCCGTTTTCAATCAACAATTAATTTTCAGATTATCAACATTCACTTTTTTGACTTAATACATTTTACTAGATCGTTAATCCTTTGATAATGATTAATTCAAAGTTTCCTGGCAACAATAAAATCCCTATAATCGTAAACTAGGTGTTTCCTCATCATTATAACAAGCAATAAAGATAATCAATCGTCAACCATTTATTTATTCAAAAAAAACATCATATTTACTTATAATTTAACGCACCAATATTTGCCAAACCTAATTCATTAGGAAATCAAATAGTGGGAAATGTAAATTCATTGTTGAAAGAATTGCCACAGTGGCGGACAAAAGAGTATGACATTTTCATAAATAATAAATGAAAGAAATTGAGAAATACTCTCCACTCATCTTGGATGACCCAAGTTGTTAGACTATTTCGAGAATGAACATGTAATAATTAATAAGTATCAAAATTCTGTGGGCTTCTTGGATTTTTACTTTTTCATCTCTTTATTAAAAATATAGGAAACTTCCGCAGACTCTATTATACAGCTATTATACTGACACGTATTATGTTAAAGAGCAATTTCACTTACATATAAATCTAGAGATCTTTAAAGTGTTTTCCCGATGTACGAGGGTGGTTTGAAAAGTTCCCGGCCTCAACATGAAGACGCGCATATGTTATGTAACAGTCCTTTGAGTGAAATGATGTGAGTGCTTTTATGAAAATGGACAAAGTCGAGTATTGAGTTGTCATTAAATATTTGTATTTGAAAGGCAATGCGCCTACGCAAAACAAAGGTGAGTTGGATTCTCTGTATAGGAACTCTGCAGTATCATTTACCACAGTGAAATTTTGGGCAGCTGAATTTGAATGTAGCCGTAAGAGCTCGGGAGACGATGAACGTCGGGAAGTCCAAAACCTTCTACTACCGACACAAACATCGACAAAGTTCACCCAATGGTGCTAGATGACCGCTGAATTGAAACGAGAGAGACAGAAGAGGCTATGGGCATGTCAAAAAACGTTTTTTTCACATATTTAATCAACATTTAGGCACGAGAAAGATGCCGGCGAATGAACATTTCTAACGCTCTGTTGGCGCAGCTTAGGCGCAATAAATCCGAGTTTTGGTGGCAACAAATCTGTTCTCTTTAAAAATCTGTTTTCCGTTGATCTTACAACAATAACCAACTCTGCATGTCTGCTTTTGTGGTGGTCATAGTTGGCAGCTGTTCTACTGATCGGCTGTGATAAGAAGCGTTTTTCATTACTATTACCGAATTTGGCTGGACCCCTGAAAGAAGGGATTCAAATCATCCTCCAAAACGTTAGGCGTCCATGTCTTCGTGAAAATCCCCGTTTTTTTTTGATAAAAAAATTAGTGCACTATCGTCTAAAAATCCACTCTCGTTACCTATATGGGCGACAAATAGTCGTTGTCCTTTACCCGTTTGTCCGAGTTTTTTTTATAGGTTGTTCCAAAGAAAATCAAAATAAATAAATATAGTAAAAAAAATAAAAAACACGCTTTTAAAGAATATCGAACTAATAAGTTAAAATAAATATACTTTAAAAAACCTAAAAAAACATGCTTTTCAAGAACATTTAACTAAAAAAATATTTTTTTATAAGCTTAAAACAATAACGATCGAAAAATACTAGTATTATTGTGAAAAAAGCGTGGGCGTTTTGTACCATATGTTTTGTATATCTAGCGCCCACGCTTTTTTCACAAGAATACTAGCATTTTTCGATCGCTATTGTTTTAAGCTCATTTAAAAAAATATTTTCAACTTTTTAGTTCGACGTTCTTTAAAAGCGTGTTTTTTTAATTTTTTTTTAATTATATTTATTTATAAATATTATAGCCAAATACATATCCCCAATTTCCCTTGTCAAAAAATGTTTCCCATCCAAGTGGATTGCGAACGTGTGGCATTTCTTTGCAGGTCTAATTTTTGTATACAAATGAATGCATTTTGCTTCCCAAACAGAGTTTTCATCGTGGATTATATTTTATCATATGAATATGTAACTTTTCAAAAATTTGAAACAACAAATGGTATTTCATACCGCACATATTGAAAAAAACGAGGTTTAAACGTAATTTCATTAGTGTATGTACTGTGTCATCGTCACGTAATGTTTAGATCGTGTTGTAAACGGGATATAAAAAACAGGATACACACCAGTAATTCAGCGTGTTTGATGCGAATAACTGAAACCTTCATTCAAATTAAAAGAGTAAAATTTACGCCCGCTATAAACAAATTATGTCACTATAAAAGTACTGCGTCCGATGAAAATTACGTATAGTAGGCCACTTCATAGGTATTAACTTAGTGCAAAATCGTGGCAGCATAAAATACCCATCTGTCTGCTTCATGTTCTGAACAGGAAATGTTAATAGTTCAATTGCACAATAAACAAACAAATACTAATAAAAATTAAAACGTTGAATGCTCCCAATTTATAAAATATTTATGCAGAAAACTATTCAAATATTTTCAAGTACTTAATTCCAATTGTGAATAGATCAGTTTTTCAATATGTATGAAAATATGTTTTATCAAAAGTCAATGAGAACGATCTGTGTTTAGTTTCAACGTTAAAACGCAGAGTTCAAATGAAAAGAATTTGATATGATAATGTTTCTGAAATCTTTCGAAAATCTCACGTAACAGTATGCTCATATCAAGTACTCTTCATGATAGAGTCTATACCTGAACATACTTAATCGTCTGTGTCTCCTACCAGACCAGACCGTTTTTTATATTATAACTTCTTGGTAGAATTATGTCTTTGTATTCTCCAATATCGATGTTACATTGGCTTGTAGCGTCTATCCAGGGTACACAATTTTTTAACCCAGTGATTCCTAAAAGAAGATGTGTAGAATGTTCAGTGTGTTGACAGGCCTTCCAAACAGTTTTTATCTGTATACCTTGTCGGTATATTCCTTTGAAACTGAGAATTACAATAATAAATCGCTCTGATGAGAGAAATATGAGATTAGCAGATTTAAAACTTGGAGGAAGCTGGGGCTACTGTTACCTATATGTAATTGCGTGTTTTTGAGAGCAAAAGTATTGATATAATAAGTATACAATACGCTCAATTGCAAGAACAATAAAAATCTTTGTATGACCCTTTTTTCATTTATATTTTTCAACATTATTCAGTTTTATTTTTCAATTATATGAATTTTGATCTGTAAATGGAAGGTATTAGGCAACAATCCATATTTTTATTATAATTATTATTTTTCGTTTGTTTCGGACTGATTTTTTAAATTTTTTGTCGAATCATGAATGAACACGTGTACAAATAGGTTTTCTATATACCTTATGGATCCACCAAAAAGACCATGTAAAATTAGTAAATAGAAGAAGAAATAATTTTGACTATACTATAATTCCAAAATAGTAGGCACTGAATTTTCAGAAATAACTGACTGTTTTGCCTTATTCTGTCTCTTGCAGTGGCGTACAAAAATTGTACTGAACAGATGAGAAAGATAAAGTATATAGAATCACAACTTTGACAACAATGCTTTCGTTTTAATGCAAAAATATTTCTAAGAATTGTACCAAGTATAGAAGAAGTATAAAACTAAAAGTCTTTTTTGACAAAACTCTCAAAACTCTCAAAAAATAATTACTTCCTTTAGTTTATTTTATGTTGAGTGTTTCTTATATATAGAGGAATATCTCTGAAATTGTGAAGTTTGATGAACGCACGAAAAAATTAATCTAAAAACAAAAAAAATTATCAAAAAATGTGAAATCTTCGGCAGAAAAAAACGTTATATAAAAATAACGAACTCATTTCAATTCCAGTATAATGGATTTTACTAGAAGAACAACACATAGTGCAAAAAATATATAAATGAAACGGAAATATTTAGACCCATAAACCAATTTCTCGCTATAATATTACTTTTTTAATAAAACGAAATTGTAACGACCTTTCCAGTGACATAAAGTCAAACGTTCTGTAAGGAATGTGTAATTTAACATTCCAAGTTTTATAAAAACAAATGACGAGTTGCAGATAAATGTTTCCATCCGAAACTTCGAAGTCCACCTGGATTTTGACAGTGCAACACGGTACGTCAGCACGGTATGCCCCCTCTCAACTTTTGGGTAGAACAAAAGTATCAAAAATATACCCACCCTCTTTTTATTGTACATCGACGACTTATTAGAAAAAACGAAGAATCCAATATATTGCTTTGCTGACTTCATTCCATTTGGATTCCAGGACATCGGCTACGGAGGCACATCTTCACCGGATCTAGAAGTGATTTCGAACTGGGCATCAGTTTTCTCCAAAAAGATGAATGTATCTGAACCGGATATAATAATATCAGGACAAACAATGCCGCTTTCTACTTCGAGAAGCTTGTTGGCGGGTTAAAATGGACACCAGTATGCCTTGGCACAATCATGTCGCTGGAATCGAAACTCAAAAGTTTGGAACACTGTGCCGAACCGGAAAACTGCACACACCTCGGCAACTTTTGGAGATGCGATTGGAGACGAAAACATCACTTAAAACCTTGATAGTCTGAAACATCGAATAAAGGTTAGAGATTTGTCTCTCTACTATAGTGTTCAAGTGACCTGGCACATTTGATTCCACCAAGAGCAGCACATATCAGAAATACGCGACGAACTATAGCTGTTTTGAGGTTCAACTCAGTAAACCTCGAACTTCCATTTGGAAAACTGCATTAGTGAGAACGTTTTTCCAAATGCATTTAATTTTCAGCGATTCAAATCCAATGTGAATCGCTACTTTCATACATGAACCGCTCTTACAGCGCCTTAAGGATTTTACTGTAGTGCTTGTGTTTTGAGTCCTCAGTGTCTACGTTGTGTAGCGTTCTTGTGTGCGATATCTTTCAACTCTATCATTAATGTTTGGATTACAAATTATGAATGCTCTACATATTTTTGTAAAGAGTTGGTTGATTTTACGAACTCAGTTTTACCTCTCCTCTTCCACTTTCGATATAATAATGAAAAGTAGAAAGCCTAAAGCTAATCTTTCCATTGAGCAAAATCGTATCATCGAAAATAACAGAGTAACATTTTTGCATACTTGTTAGATACGGCTGAGTTTTAATGCAGACTCGTTAACTACATTGAATAATACCTATTCCTTTCTCTAGATACTTTTTAAAACCTCTTCTACATAATATTTGGCAGTGTTGGTCAACCCGTTGCAAAAAACGAAACCCTACAAAACGAAAACAAAATAAAACATTTACGAAACATTTCATGAAGGCATAAAATGGCTGAAACTCGATTTGGGGAATAATAAAACACACATTGTAGCATTCATATGGAGCTCAATATAATTTTCATGGCAGAAGGGTAACAATAAAGCCGTTTGATCGAACAATGCATTCAATAGGAACACCTTATACATTATGGATGACCAGACCATTGCTATACAGAGTCAATAGTGCTTCGAGTGAGCACACGGCCAGGCAGGTGAATCAAACTCATCCATTTTCAAATTTTCGATTTAAATTAATGAGGTTAATCAATCTTGTGCGGGAGTTCGAGTCTGACTTGCTGAGCAGCAAAGAAAGAGATCTCACTATGAAGGGGGAGTTAGATTCAGGTTCAAAATTTATTGAACACCACAAATTTATTCATCCTCTCGAAGAATGAGTTTAGTGATTTGGAATAATTGGAAAAGAATTTTTGACAGAAGGAAAATTTTTTGAGTTTTTGTACAAAACCTATCAAGTGGAATCATAGATATAAGTGCATTTATTCAAAACAAAACAAAATTTGCTTTTGTTTGAAGGTGATTGACAATGTTTCATGATGAATTTCACTAGTTCGGACTTCCATTGTCTAATATGTAAAATGGTTTGAAATCACCAAAACAAGTGAAAATGAAGAATTAAAAATAAATAGCTGAAAATAACAATTATATTAAGCAAAACTAACCTGAAATGAAATGAAAGTGAAATAAAATACAAGTAAAATTGAAGTGATTGAACAAACGATTGAGAAATACAAATAAATATAAATAAAAAGTTAAGAGATTCCAAGCCACTTTAGTTCACGACATTTCGATTCTTAGTATCTACAATCGTCTTCGGGTGATGCCTGGACTGATTCCTCCGAGAGCTGACTATTAATGGGTAGTTCGAGTACTTGCACTTATCCCCACTTCTCATTTTTCCGCTTCACTGGTTCAGTGGGAGATGACCGTTTGGCGGGAGATGGCCATTTTTGCTTGAGGATCGGTTTCCACATGTTGCGTATCTCTACGCTAGCTTGGCTGAATACGTTGTTGGACAGCGGCTTCCTTGAATTTTCTCCTAAACCAATGTTCCTCGCTCGGCTTGGGACCACTCGATGTTGTGTTGATGTGTCCAATAGCAGACCATTTTGAAAATACGAAAAAATAACAGATTGAAGATCTGCTCAGGAGAGAGTATCACCATTTTCTTTCCGAAGAATACCTTGCTTTTCTCCTGTGTAGGGTTCTCAGATTGTGGAAAGTGAAAAAACCCCAAAAATGATCTTTAGGGGGCCATGTTCAAACCCAATGAGAAAAATTATATTTTTGATAATTTAAGTTAGGACGCATACCAGGTGACGAAAATTCAATTAAATACACACTTTTGATGTCTTAGTAATAGTAGAAAATACAAAGTAGAGTTGATGTGAACTGGCCACCGAGATCGTGCGATTTGACCCCGTTAGACTTTTTGTTTTGGGGTTCCTGGCCATAGTGACCTGGATGGCTGACTCCCTTGCAAAGGAGGGTGCTGCAAACATCGGACCAGAACCTGTCATTGACATCGCTTTAGGCTTTGCGAAACAAAGATTAAACACCTGGATGGCAAGAAAATTTATGGACTTCTGGCAGAATCTTCCAGAAATGGCTCTCTCCAAGACGTTTATTCGCCCTTCAAAGCTAGATACCAAACAGTTGTTGGACTACAGTAGGGATGAACTACGATGTTTAACAGTCCTTCTTACAGGTCACTGTCATTTGAATCATCATATGCCGAAACTCGGACTGTCGGAAGACACTATGTGTCAGCTCTGTTTGGAAAATGATGAAACAGCAGAGCACATATTTTTTTCCTGCCCCTCTGCTTGGGACCGAATCAGGTTTTTAGAGTTCTGCTCCGTTAAAAAGCTGAGTTCATTTGGTTGAGTGTGAATAGGTGTGCGCCACAATAAATCATTGCGGGTTACGGTGGAGGATCGAATAGACCCGCTCACCTACAAGCTCTTGAAGTCTCTCAAAGACAATTTCTTCGAATACAACTCAATAAACCTGCAAGATATGTAATAAAGAAACACAAATTTTAGATATAAGACAATTATTCATCGTTCAGATAGGATGCCAGCTATACAAGAACAAAGCTGAACATCACACTCCAAACCATCCATATGCAACCACAAAAAGGCACCACCATTGTATACCACTGGTTTTCAAATCTGTTGGACAGAGAAGCTATCGGTATCTAGCTCCCAAACTATTAGATTATTTACCAAAAGAAATTACATATGAAACTTCTCTGAAACGCTTCAAAAAACAATTAATATCATTTGTAAAGGAAAATGCAAGAATGTATGTATATATGTGTATACCCATTATTCATTAGATATACGATTTCTGCAGATATTGAAATATATGTATGTATACTCAAGTTTATCTATACTATTATAATATAAATCAATCAGGTATAATTTTATTTAATGTATATTTATTTTACATTCAGTTTTATATTCAATTTTTTTCATGACTGTCTCTATTGTAATTCCACAAACAAGTATGCATGATACTTCTGTGGATATTATTATGTTCATTTATTTTTATACCCAACTCTTATATTATCTTATATT
>WOGN01004029.1:0-14571 GCA_015342105.1 Leptinotarsa texana
TTTCTCTTCCTCCGTTTTTGCTTGGCAGTTCTGGGCTACAAAATAGTAATTATAAACTGTTTCGACTTCAGTAGGAAGTTTTATTGCCACTTACAGGTCCTGATGTAGAGGAATTAAAATCAATTTCAACTCTTTTCCAGGCCTCTTCTTTCTCCTTCCATGTGATGGCATCAGTTTTTTCTTGCACTCAATGATAAATTTATAGGAATTGGCAATTCTTATTAGGAGTGATCTGTCTGTTTCGGTAAAATTGGATGTTATTTTATTGCACATTTTCGTTTTTCATATGCCCTCGGAACTCATATAGGTTATAATGTATAACTCCAGAACTTTTTGATAGCAGTTGGCATTTTTGAAAATCAATCCTCCAATATAAACCGTCCCCTGAAATAGTCACTCATGCCAACCTCAGTTAACTAGCAGTTATTAAAGTTATTAGTATCAGTCAGGGTATGATAAACGATTTGAGTAGTAACTGCAACATTGACTGTCAGTTAAGCTTAGCTTGGAGGTAGCTAACAGGAGCATTCAACTACGTATTGATAAACCGGCCCTAAATCAGTAGTTTCAGAAAGATATCTTTCAAAAAAAATCGATTTTCGTCTTTTAGATTATTGTGTATGATATAACATAATTAATTTCGAATACACGGAAATTTTAGTAGATGAGTATATGGGTACTTTTTTTGATGTCATACGAAAAAGTCCTGAATTATTCAACAACACTCTATAAAGAAGGCATTATTTATTTCGTCTCATCAGTGTAAGAAATAAACGAACATTCAGTAGTGAGCTACCGAGATTCAGAGAAGCAGCAAAAGCAAACTGACGGTTGGATTGAACAAGAGCCAGGTGTACCATAAACTGAGGTTGGTAGCACTTGATTTATTTCCTAATTAGTCCGGACAGGTATATAGGACGGGTATGGCAGAAAGGTTTGAGAATAAACGGAATGTAATATTACACTTGAATTGATCAAATTGGTCGTATCCATCCCAGTTATCTCTATAAGATAGCAGCAATAATTGACTAGTATTTTTTCCGAGATGGCAATCTTTCACGTATTTGTATGGATTGAATCCGTCCTTAACGACGAATTATGGATTTCACTTAACAATCTCTAATTGCATACACTTTGTTACATTATGTGGTGACGGTAAGTAAGCATTCGTGGTTGCAGCTTTTTTAATTGTCAATAATAATGTTCAGTTGTCGAGTTTAATGAATGCGATAGGTGTGTCTGATAGGGCATTATGTTCTAAAAAAAATTATATTTCCTGATTCATTATTGAATCGATTCTTTGATACTTGACAACGAGAATTAGAGAAAAATTTAAGTGGTAGTTTGGCGAATCAAGCAATTATGGTATTTACAAGGTAGGCTAGTTGAGACGAAACAACAATTGGAAAAAAATTTAAGCCCGGCAATATTTGTTTTGAAGGTGAATATTTTCACACATATTTTGAATTTTGTTACTTCTATTCTTTCGGGGGTGAGATCCAACTTTTCAACCTCAAATGGAATTATGAGTCAAGCGATACCTCGTTTAGAAGGTAACTTATTTTTTCAAACTCTTCCTAATTCAGAAACATTATGAGCTAATGACAAATTACAATGAAAAAAGCTTTAGTTTTCAACAACTATCAATCAAAATTCTCAATATGTCATTTCTGTTGAAGAAGACTGTTTCTTTCTAAACATAGCTTCAAGGTTTCAATCTTACAAAAAGCGGGTAATGAAAAAAAAAAAATTAAAATTCATAATATTTCTACTTACTTACTTTTTACTCAAACTAGTCTCTAACCGTTTTTCAAACTGCTGGTCGTCTGGATGATGTCTACTGAATTTATAGATTTTTAGAAGGGTTTTCCACGATTTTTCCTTACAAATATTTTCCGAATATTCAAAAGTCTCTTCTTCTCAACTTCACTTTTATTTTTGGGGTTAAAATCATAAAATTATGAAACAACTAAAATTAATTGTCGCTCCGGGCGACTACATTGATACCAGTGGTGCATTTGCTTTTTCAGCTGCAGGAAAAGACAGTAAAACCTGAAGCACCACATCATCTGAAGATCTTGATCTGCCAATGTTCTCCCTTTCATAAAACAAAATGTAGGGTGTCTCCAGAGTCTTCAATAAATTCAAGACATCGCCAGAACACTTAGTTACACGACTATCGTTAAACTTAAACCAGTCGGTTTCGTCCGCCAGAACCGCAGTGAACAATGATTGCATGAAGATTATAATAGTGATCTGCTAGATTGAAGTATTCATCTATTACGAACCTTTGTAAGAATTTGGTGCTTCCGTCAGAGGTTGAGTCGTATTTCAAGATTATCAATGTTAATATTAGATTGACTGGTGCCTCAGCTATACTTGTTTTCTTATAAAAGTCAGTTACTTTGGCGCATGTTTGGCAATATGGTTGGTAATCACCCGTTAAAAGTTTCATTCTCACATGATTTAACAAGAAACTTTACACGGACTGGTTATCAGTCACATTAGGAAACGCTAGTTGAAGTTCCAGAAAATCACATACGTTTTTGCTACCTCTTGAACATTTGCTATAAAGGAAACAAGTGAGGATTTTTCCAGCAAAAGATCTGCAAGGTTTGGAGATTTGTTGCATTTGTATCAATTTCAAAATTAATGAAGTTTTGTAATTCGAACAATTCCACAACTTTTTGTTGGATTGGGAATATGCCAAAATTTGTAGTAATGAATATTACTGGAGATTCATCACAACACCAAACCGTTATTTTCAACACCTTATTTCAACTTATTTCAATCACCAAGTGATGATCTTCTAGAGGAAGATTAGTCTTCCTTTTGGATTTGTGATGAACTGTTGATGATCTTCTAGAGGAAGTATACTCTTTGTTACATTTTCCAGAATATAGACAATAGAGAGAAGTCTATTATTTCTCAATCATTGGTGAACATAGCGTGTTTGGGCTAGAACTGACTAATGTGGCCTTGTTTTGGGGTTTCTTCTGCTTCGAGGATTATGTAATACCTCTTGGATAAAGATATCGAGGGGTAAGATCTAATTATGTTGATCAGAATTTCGTCCATTATTGAATATATTCGCTGATATCAAGAGTGGTGATGACGCAAAATTTTTCACATATGCCTTATATCCTTCTTAACAAACTAATTTTAATCTCCTGGGCTACATGTAGAAATGTGAAGTGTGAAGTTTTTTGTACCAACCTCGATTCAGCGAAAAATATTATATATCTTCTTCGTTTTGATTGTTTTGTTCAATTTTGTATTGTATTGCCTTTGAATCAATAGCTACAAATAAATAAATTTGTTAGACTGTCGAATTAAAAAACTTTTTTTTGTCATATGAGTTCATTTTCTGAAATTAATAAGAAAAAACATATTCTGGAAATAATGAGTGCGAACAGTCACATAAGTGGTTCTTCGAAAAAGTCAAGAATACTCCTATGGAGAAGATGTTTAAAATTTGTGAACTTTTGAGAAGTGAATGGGTAACTCAGGAAAGAACAGCAAAGATATGGATTTGAAAAAAATAAACCTGTTGAAGTAAAAAAACCTGCTACTGAATCATAACGAAACTTCCATAAAAAAGTAAATAATTGTCTCTTTGGATTACCCTGTACAGGTAGCAGTAGATCAGCGTATCACAAGGACGTCAATTTAAATGAGATCCTTGTTATTTATTGGTTGGTTGGAGAAGTAGAAACAATAGATTTGTCTGAGACATGCCAGTGGTCCCTCATGTCGTGTGTTTACTTCTTCAGACTGGTAATAGTGTTTGTTGAACCGAGCTGCTGTTTTTCTTCCCCAATTTGAATAGACCTTACAAGGATAAAATTAAATAATTTATTATTCGACCAGTGAGCGAGCTCATCCGATTTACTTATAAGGACATTATTTTATGGGATTGGCTTTCGTTAGTGATGGGTTTGGGGTGTC
This sequence comes from Leptinotarsa texana, assembly GCA_015342105.1. Classification (NCBI taxonomy): domain Eukaryota; kingdom Metazoa; phylum Arthropoda; class Insecta; order Coleoptera; family Chrysomelidae; genus Leptinotarsa; species Leptinotarsa texana. Next base: position 3,949 of record WOGN01004029.1, read on the forward strand.
TCTGTTCAGATAATGCCTGATGAATGGGTGGTACATCGTATCTAATTTCAAGTCTAAAGGAAAGACGAGTGTTTCGTTAATAGGCAGAATTGGATTTTCTGGCATAGAATGAATCTAACGACAGCACGTTTTTTTACAACGGAACTTTAGAAATACCATTTTCGAATCACGTATTGATAATCAAGTTGCCATTACTAGATAATGATGGTAATTGGTTTCTTATAATTCACTTTATATCTATCTATATTCCAAAATGAATTTGAACTTCAGATTACCGAAAGTCATTCAAGTAACTCCTTATTGTGAGATTTTTACAGGACAGCTTGCAAAACGGTAACACGTGTTTTGCTATACAATAACACGTTCCGTGATCTAGAGTAAGAAAGCGGTACCTGTCCCAGTTGGAATGACTAAAGGAAGCAAGGCAGCAGGTAGATTCTTGATTTTTTACTAAAATTGCTGCTGCTGAAGAGGGTTACTAAATTGAAAGGTCTTATTGGGACACCATTTGCAGAAGTTTCTAAAAATACTGTACCCCTTTTCACTGTAGACCAACACAGTTACGCCGGGATAGCAGATACTTCAAGCATATATGCTTGAAGTGGTATATCAATTAAACAAGGAATACAGTTTACTTGGCAGTTTTAATAGGGGTTCGCATACCTAACCTTGAATTGAATGAACCTTGAGCAATTTTTCACTTGAGGCGATATAGCTCCTAGAAGATAAGCCTCCATTGATTGTTTTGCCACCTGATGAATTGGTAATTTATCCATTTCAAGAGTTTCTCCAGTAATTTGTTCCTGATAAGACGTATTTATCAGCTATGTAATGTAGAAAGTCAAATATGCTCTATGTACCCTATAGATGAAATAAGTTGAGCAAAGATATGGGGCAAGTTGAGCACTTTAAATGTCTAGCCAAACCTAAATATCTAATGTCTAAATGATGAATAAGGAGAAAATTACATTTTTGTTTGACAATTAACTTTTTTTATAGTCTTTCGGTGGCAACTCAACAAAACTTAAAATATTTTTTTTTAATTATTAACTAAGACAATAATTACCAAAACATCAACGTATTTTAATTTAAATTTCAGAATTAGATTTCTTTTTTCAGTTCAAAATGATACTTTAATATCATGTTATAATCAATATAAGCTATATATCTCATGATAAAAAAATATTTAGATCTTAGAAACTTATTGTCCTTGTCAATGTTGCAACTGACACGAACTTTCAGAATAGCCTTCGCAAGAAATCAAACAGGAATAATAATAATAATAATAATAATAACTTTATTCACAACGTATACAGATTAGAGTACAATTAAAACAAAATATGTGAACAAAGTGGTTTGGCGATAAGAGCTGAGCCTTGTATCGCAAGAAGTTATGAAAGAATATGTAAGTACATAAATATTTGTATAAAAACATGTATGACCTTCATTGAGTAGAAACTACAAAACATTTTATTAAACTTTGTGAATTTGGTGTTATAGTTAAGCAAATTATATTTCGGCTTGAGGTAAAATAGGCCGATTGAATACTAGACAAACAATAAGTAAGAAAAATAGATGAAACCTTGACAAATATTACACGTTCTATAAGAATAAAATATTAATGTACAAATAGTAAAATCTTAGGCAATATGGATAAAATAATGCTACTTACAATATAGTATGATACAACTTTGAGATAAATTTGACTAAGACTAAATAATTTCACTCTAAAAGATTTTTTAAAAACTGTCTATCTTTTGCGAGGATGTGTTTTTCTTATTTGTTTTTTGAATATTGGTTTGGAATAAGAATTTTTGATTTTGTGAGGTACGGTGTTTTAGTTGCCATGAAAGAATATGCTCTTTGTGAAATTGACTTTTTAACAGTAGGATATGTTAGTTGGTTGCGATGTTGTGTTATAGTCGTGGTTTCGTGATGATGCTTTATTTTTGCTGAAATGATACTTCACGTTTGTATACTAGTAATATGATACCTACCTTTGTGAATAGTTTTAGAGGCATGACAATTTCAGTATCAATCTTGACATTACTTTTCTGTCCTCTACCTGCATTACTTCACTTACATTCTGATATTGAAATTTTATCTTGTACACTGGAAACAAAAATGCTTCCCACTGAGCACTCAGAAACAGAAATGTTTCCTACAACTCTGACCTTTATCACCCGAAAAGAATTGGCAAAGTGATTAAGAATTCTACATTCCTTACCTCCTTTCCATATGCAGGACATCCTTTGGAACCTTGCTTATTTTGACACCCCATATTACTATCACTATTGCAACTCACATTCTTGTCTTTACTCACTATTCTGCTTTCGTGTTCCTTCCTCACGGAACCCACATCTGGTCCGCCTTCATTTTCTTCAAATTCTGGGTTTTACTCTCCACACTGTTGATGCAAAAATTAATTGTCTTTTTCTAGGTGAACTCTTGGGCCACCAAGATTCCTCAGGTATTGGACTCGCTCATATTCATAATGTAATAAATCTGAGGCCGGCCCTGACAGAGCGAGAAAACACATGACTCATCGAGAATGTATCCGCGAAGCCTACGCGAGTAATCTGGAAACGTGTCGAAATGACGAGAAAATATCGGCAATGTTCGTTGCCGCAATATAAACGGCGCTTCCCTGTTCGACAGTTACTCTGTACTTAGAAAGCGAGCTGTTAACACTTTGCGCATATAAATTGACGTGTGTAAATAAATTAGTGAAATATTGTAAAATTAAATTAGTTTAAGACAGTTAGTGCTTTAAGTCGTTACAATAACAACTTTATTTCTCAGAGTTTTATCTTCTGCAGATTCTATAGGATGTTTTCTGCAATCGGTTTTCTACAATTGGCGATGAAAAGTTTTTTTTGAGATCTCTTCAAAAAATTGGATTTACAATTCTTAATTGACTGAATTTAGGCCTCTAAACTAATATATTCACACTGTCATCGCATTTATGCTGACCTGTGGCTATCATTTATTGTCTTTCTAATACCCTGTCTGGAGGGATCTTTACCGGCATTCCAGTCACAACTGGGAATATTCGTAATATCACCACTTTCGAATGTTATTAGCCAATTTATTTTACTGATATCTGATATTAACATTACGTTGACATGTACAAATCAGGTAATAATATCAATAATATTCATACTGAACAAATATTGCAATATTTAGAATAATAAATACATGAAACAGTAGACATCAAGTTTAAGGCTTCTGCTTCGCGTTTGAAAGGAACACTAGACTATTCTTAACAACTACAAGTATCTCGGAATGAGAGATAGCCAGCTACAAAGTTGTATAAACCTTCCTTTTGGCACCATAAAACTTGTCTCAAAGCCTACATATCTTAACACCCTACTTACGATATGTAGGCGCGACTACAAATATTCCAAGGTCAAAAGTCAAATCGGTTGTTTACACATTTATTGCAAATATCTCGTTTCCTATGGTTTTTATGCTATTTGTATTTATTATAAATATTTTAGAAAAATAGTTTAAAAGCGCAGTGTTTAACTATATTGTTTCTTCACGCAATAAGTGGCTGTTACACGATTTTTGGGCTCTTTATAAAAAGAAAAAAACTTTTGTAAAAACACTCGAAAAACTTCCGAATTTAACTTAAATTGCTGCAGCATTTGAAGAAGAAAACTGCCCGTTTCAATCATCATTTGAGAATGGAGTGCGAACCTTGTTGGCAATTTACAATGCTCCAAAATCTGAGGACTGTATCCATCGTCTTCGCTATGCCCAGTTAACAAAACTGAATAAACCTGTGCAGTTATCAAATGTTTCATCAACGAGTGCAGCAGCTCGCATTATCCAACCGTGTTAGATAATGCGTGATGAATTCGTGGAACATGTTATGACAATAAATCCACCAGTTCCGGAGTGATTGCTTAACACAATATTCTGCAACTGCAAGAATGCAGTGTTGCCAATAAAGTATCAAGCTACCCACCAGAAGCGACCTCTAAAACCACCAGAAATCCACTAACAAAAATCGCATCAGTTTAAAAATCGCAAAATTTTCCAACAACTTAATTTTTAGTAAATTTTTCTTTATCGCGAAAGAAAACAATATTTTAAGGATACATTTATTCGAGAAATAACATTAAAATTACACATTATGTAAAAAAAATAATGAAATTATGTTATTAAGTCATCTTGAGATGAGTTGTTTTTGTCCGAACCATCATCGTTAGTCTCCGATTGGTACGACTCTTTGGTGCCAATTAATTTCACAAAATTGTTTGGGATTTCATAGTCGTTGCAGCATTTTTTCACTATCTTCATTCCGCAGCGTACTCTTAATATAGCAGTTAAAAGATCAAAGCCCATACTGTTTCTCTTCTTGTTTTTTATTATATTCATACTGTTAAACATTATCTCCACATCGGCGTTGGAATGCGGCAATATTAAAAAAAGTGATCGCAAAAGTCGCCAATTCATGAAATCTTAAAACCCTTTGTACATCTTTGAAATGGAGGACTACATATCAAAATATTTTTGGTTTCCTGCCATTTCAATAAATGAATTTGTCGCCATTGATCATCCACTTTCGCAATCAATTCAGAACTTTTATTTAATTGAGCCATAATGTCTATTAGATCTTCTTCATTATGAAGTGCTTTTTCGATACTTATTCGCGAAATTTTTTTCATTAATTGAACATTTTATGGAAGCTTATTTTTTATTTCGTCAATTAAACTCACCATAAATTGCATGCACCGAGTCGCAGATCAAATCGTTTTAATGTCTTCTTGATAGTAGAGATAATACCTTCAGCATTGCACTCAGTTAGTTCAGCAAGGTCTAGATAGGTAGATACTATTTTTTGGTATCTAAAACTGTAATAAATTATAATAACCTCAAGGTATTTCTGTATTGCAATATCTGTAGACCCACCAACCAATACACTGTAGGGTTGATCTTTAATATCTTCTTTTAGGATTTGGGTAAAATGGGTAAAATGCAACGCCAATATATTTTTAATAACCGAAGTGCACTTGGTTCGGTGTAGTTGCACTTTATCGATATCTTTTTCATGTCTGTGATTAATTACCTCACCCAAGTTGTCAACTACACGGATACTGGTATGCCTGGCTGTGAACAATGCGAGTCTGGCGTCTTCCTTTTTCTTTTATCCTACAGGCTCTGGTTTGAACGGTAACTTAGGTTGCGTAACGATAACCTGTAAAAATGTAAATAAAAATATATAGTCTAGGTTACAGCGCGCGCTAAATCATGTCACACTATTTGCTCAAAAAATATCTATTCTTCTGGGCAGTTCGTTGAAAATATTTCCATGACTACCGAACATAATTATGAAACATCCTTCCTATACATACCTTCATATTTTGTTGATGCTTTTTCGACATCCCATGTGTTTTTATATCTCCATAGTGAATCCGTAAAATCGTTCCACCAAACTTGCATTTCGGTACTTGACCAGCAGTACTTTCAATTACTTAAAGTCAATATTTTAAATGTGGGTCTTGAAGCCAAGAATCCCGAAACTTTTGTGAATATTGTGGTTTCGGCATGGTCATTAATGACGAAACACGAAACAAACGAAACAAACCGACACCAACCCACTGATCGGGGTGTTGTGGAATCCCCGATAATGATAATTTACTCCCTTTTTTAAAAGAGTTTGTGGCCTGGATGCGTGTCCTTTTGGCTGTTTTACCCACTAGCTGAAAGAGTGTTGCTGCACGGTAAAATTAAACTCCAAAAACGATACGAGTTGACTTTATAGTCCTCATTCCAATGTTTAAGAAAAAAATACAAAATTTTTAAATTCCACTGAACAAATCCACCAGTCACTAAAATCAATATTGGTCCGCTAAAAGGCACGCCAAAACCACCAGATTTAGTGGAAAATCCACTAAGTTGGCAAAACTGCAAGAATGGCTATGGTTCGCGATGTCAATGCAGAAAAGAAGGTGTTCTTTAGCTGGCGGCCAGTGTATATAATCGGCAAGCGTGTCTCAATGCTTAACTTCTGAGCGAAATCAATGAAGACGGTACTTTTGATCCCGAAATTCTGAAAGAATTGGTGACAAATGTCGTCGAAGACGAGAACAATTCGTCAGCGACTTATAATTATTCAATTTTTTTTCAATTTTAACATTCATAAATATATGAAATGGCATTTTTCAATAAAAACGTTGTGTTTTAATTGGGACTACAGGTTGACCTCGAATAAGACTAAATAGTTAAACACTGCGGGCACTCTGTCCTTTATCTTGAAAATGGTTTAAGATATACAGGGTGTTCATATAAACATGCGGCAAAAATTCAAGGGATTATTCCTTGGACTATTCTAAGGGTATTTTGTCTTTTAATGATTTGTGTGCGCTTCGTTTCGAAGATACGGAGCGAAAAAGAATTTCGGCTATAACAATTTATTACCCAAAAATTACAGGTAATGTTTCTTAATTTACAAGAACTGTTGAAAATGACTACTTCTCGCTCGTATGCAAGAATCCAATCTTCTCCTCATCGACTCCCGAACTCTTTCAAAAACACCAGGATCACTTACGACACATACTATGCAAATTGAATGTGTGCAGCGGATTGTAGTAATCGGAAAGTTGTTGATAGGTACCAACGGAATTGTTAGATTTTTTATGAATTGGTAGGTCCACTGTATTACGCTATACTTATATTTCGGCTACGTTAATAATTTTAAAATTACAAAAATTGTTATTGCCGGACAAAATATCCTAATAATAGTCCATAGAATAGTTCCTTCATTTTTTGCCACATGTTTAGAGAATTTAATCCTTCACAATATTTGTAATGAATGAAAATAGCATAAAACTCATAGGAAACGAGATAATTGCAATAAGTAGGTTTTGAGACAAGTTTTAGGGTATCAAAATAAAGGTTTATACAAGTTTATAGCTATTTCTCTCATTTCGAGATGAAACCCCTAATATTCCTGATGTATGATGGTATATTCTGTTCATTTCCCCAACTTAAACATTCCACTGTTAACCTCAAACCGTCAACAATTACTCAAATACAGTTGACAATGTTTCTTGGTTTCTGTTACAGGTTCCGACCGCCATTGTTCAAAAAGTTGATAACCAGATTTAATATCGATGGAAGAAGATGATAATCGACTGTATTGTCAAACATGCGCCAAACTAACTGACTGTTATAAGAAAACAAGTCCAGCTGAGGCACCAGTTCATCTAATAATAACACTGATGATCTTCAAACATGACTCAACCGATGACGGAAGCACCAAACTCTCACGAAAGTTCGAAATAACCGCTAGCAGACCACTATTATAATGAAAAGAGAAATGAAAATTTCTATGTTTTTTACCACTTTTGTTTGTAAATAACGTTACTGCAGTTTCGTCCTACATTTTCAAACTGCGGTTCTGGCATTGAATCTGGTTGTTATTACGCCTTGGTCAAAGAAGAAACGGACTGGTTTAAGTTTGACCATAGTCGTGTCATGAAGTGTTCTGGCGATGATTTGAATTTATTGAAGCCTCTGGAGACACCCTACATTTTGTTTTATGAAAGAGAGGACATTGGCAGATCAAGATATTCAGGTGGTGCTGGTATGATGCTGCAGATTTTTCCGGGTTTTCCTGCAGCTGAAAAAGCGAATGCGCCACTGGAATCAATGAAGTCGCCCCGGAGCGCCAATTATTTTTCTTGTTGTTTTATAATTTCATGATTTGTATTATGGAAGAATAAAAATATACTAAAAAAACTGAAACATTCAGTTATCATTCGAACTGGATAGTAACAAACCAAACGTGGCGAATTATCTTGGTTTGAAATATGTTATATATTTTAAATTTTTTCATCATTCACCTTCACTCTTAGATTATTCATTCATTCATATTTGTTGTTTGCATATAGTTGACTTTTCACCTATTGTGTAACCCATTTATTAATTTCTTTTCATTTCAAGTCACAATAAATTGTTTTAAAATATAATGATGATTTAAAAATCCAGAAATGGGTTTTTCAAAATCCATACTCATTTGTTTATAAATAAATTTCATACGAAAGTATTAACTATGTAGTATCGAGGCGAAATTATTGTGTTGGCAAGTATAAACATGTTAGTCGGCACTAATAATTCACACCCATAAATAATGTCATATCGAAATAAGCACTGTTTCATTACAAACACGATGATATAGGGTTGTCTTCGAAAAATTTGGGCTAAATGAGGTTGGCGAGCTTAAGAAAGCGAAATTTTGATGCGAGTAAAGATATGCATCCCTTCGATGAATGAGAGTGCGCATGCTAGTTGTTCGTCGAATTGAGAAGGATAACGATATCCTGGTAAAACTGAGTATTAATTTAGAGCAACAGGTGGAATACTTGAAAATGGGCAATAGAATCTAAATATTTTGGTAATTCATCATGCAGAAGTATCGACATGCACCTAGAAGTACATTTTTGATGGAATATCAAGCTAACGTATATCGAAAATAAAAAACAAAAGTGACAATTGGTCAGACGGCGTCTATTTCATCTCTTGAAGACGTCAGATGTGCGTTGAGAAGAGTGTTGCCATTCTGGTGGTTGAACGCAGTGCTTGTTTTGGAATGAATAATTAACTGTATTATCCGTATTGGAATCAATTAAATTCTGCTTATGTTGAGTCGAAACAGTGTGTTTTGTTGTTGGATTATGAATATTTTGCTGTTGAGCTCGAGTTTCAACCAATAAAATTATGTCTAGAAGAATATGACAAACAACCAACAAACAAACTGCTACAGAAAATAAGTATTGGAATGGTTATCATGGGAGGAAAAACACAATGAAAGAAATGAACCAGTCAGAAAGCTTCTCAGCAAAGCAATGAAGCAATATAGAGATTTGTGTTTTATTCATTGAAGTAGATTAATTTTCCTCATTCAGATGTTGAAATTTTCATTGAGAAAAGAGAACCTTGTCAAATAAAATACCCTTCGCCTTGTCAACAGAATATAAAAAAACAATTTTGTATCCATACATCGCGTTCATCAAATTAATTTAAAAATAATGGATTACAGCGCATTTGCATGCTATAATATTTGTGAAATTTTAAACCGTGGTAACGACCATGGTTGTTTTTTGGCTCTGATTACACCAGTATTCAGAAATACGAATCATCCTGTTCAACAAAACTACTAAAATTCTCGTTAAAAACGAAAGACATAGTTTCACGAGTTAATTATTTATTTTCGGAACGTGCTCTTGATGTAAAATGCATATTAAACAGTCACAAACCTCATTACACCAACTATTACGGTTTCAAACGTCAATTAAACCTTTTCAACCGAGAACCTATAACCAGTTCATAAGCATTACCGATATGACTTCTACCAGCTACTTCGAAATTACTGAGCTATTAACGTTTTTATTATGCTGTTGGTAGATAAATGTGAAATATAACTAAATGCACCTCTTTCCTCAGCACAGATTACAATAACTACGTTTAGATATGAAACAGTATACCTGGTGGAGACAAACCCACAGTGGATGTCTAATTAACTACACTCTGATAGATGATAAAGAAAATTGTTTTATCGATAGTGAAATTTGGCGATAAATTTTGAATTTTCAAGGATCTTGATTTATTATTCAAAAATGTATCTGTTATGGTAGAGATTGCTACATTTTGAGTTGCTATTCATTTTTAGCCAATTCGAAAGTTATATGACGTTTACTACTTTGTCAAAAGGTTGAAATTGAATCGACGACAATTGTTGGTCAGAAAGGCGAGTGATAGCCAAAATGCAGCAAAAACCATGGAAATAATAGATTAGAATTTAGATTAGATTCTTCGGAAAAAGCATGTGACAATATAAACAATTGGCATGTGTCAGAGAAGCCTTCATGCTCCGACCATAGACAGATTAGGTTTGACTAGTCACCCCCCTCGAACATCAATCACTTATCGAAACCCTAGAGAGACAAACTGGAGAGGATACTTATTGTAACTCAACGAGTCTCTCGAAGGGGAGGTGATTGAAATAGAGAACGATAAAAACCTTGAAAGGGCAGTGAAAATAGTAAGCAAGGCGATAATTGCAGCTTACTAGGCGAACTGTCTGGAGAAAACAAGGCAACAGTTTAACAAAACAGTCTGGTGGAACAAACACTTAGAAATCCTCAAAAGGAAAGTGCGGATGCTATTTATCAAAGATAAAATCAACCAAGACTGGGCGGAATACAAGGCTACACTCACACAGTATAATAAAGAAATTATAAAGGCTAAGAGGCAATAGTGGATACCCCCACTTGTTCGAGAAGCTATAAAGTACCTACACAACAACATTTGGGGAAAGCATAGAAATCCTCATCAAGGCACACTTTCCAGCCGCAACAATTCTAAAAGGCCCAGTGGCAGTGTACTGTCCGCAAAGTAAGCCGAATAGGCCGAATGCCTCGGACTGGCTACTAGCTACTGAGATAATAAGGCCAAATAGAATTAGGTGGGCTATAAGTATTTTCCAGCCATATAAATCTCCAGGAGAGGCCGAAATATATCCCATCCTACTTCAAAAGGGGCAGGAATCACCGATTCCATACTTATGTAGAATATATAAGGCTTGCATAGCCATGAGATACATACCGAATG
>WOGN01004030.1:0-14571 GCA_015342105.1 Leptinotarsa texana
AAATCGAGCATTTTATGTAGCAAGCCTTCGTGCCACACTCAGTCGAAGGCTTTCGAAATATCCAGGAAGACAAGGTGTACCGTCTTCCTGTTATTAAGCTCTGAGATGGAGTTTTTGACCAGTCTCAAGGCCTGGTTTCAGGAGGGCACACTCGGTGGAGTGTGCCCTCCTGAAACCGAATTGTTCGTCAGGCAGAACATTTCGGTCTTCAACTTTTTCAGTTAGTGTTTGTAGCACAACACGTTCAGCCAGCTTAGCCGTAGAGCAAAGCAGACTAATCGGTCGGTGATTCTGGGGAAACAGCGGGTTCTGGCCCTGTTTCGGAATCATGATAACCACGGCATGCTTCCATCTTCGAGGGAAGTATCTGAGGGGTTCTGATACTATGACATCGACATAACCTTATATATGTTATTCTGATACGTCAACTGTCAATTCTGATACATTAACTGTCAGTTTTAATACGTCAACTACTCAGAGTAATTACTCTGAGGTCAACTATCATTTCTGGTGTGTAAACTGTCAGTGAACAGTGAACATCAATTACTCAGAAATCGTTCACTGTCATGTCACATGTGTCCTTGTCTCTTTACAAACGACTGATTCTAGAACAGCCCTCTAGGGGACTTATTCTTGAATCTTCAAGTTTAAAATAATATTGACGTTTAGAATGTGGCAACGCAATATATAGAGAAGTGGCTAGGATAAAATGATACCAAATCAGATTCCGATTCTATTTCAGAAAATTCTTAATCCTTAGGATCATGATGACGGGACTGTCTTACAATAACTTAATAATATTGTAGAACATTTCAATCATTTCATTTAATTTGAACTCTGAAGTGAACAGGGTACATGATTGCATGATTTCAGTTGATTGGTACGTGAACTATGGTGTATCTCAGCCATTCTCAGTCAGACCAGCCAGTTAATAAATCATTTATCTTCAAATTTGGGTAAAATTTCTTATATGACTGAAAAACTAATTGTGGCATTTCTGATACTGTCACAATCTAAGCGACGTGTGGCCCAATATATACATTGTATTATTGCGTGTATCTTCTTTTAGCATCCTAACGTCATTTTATGCCTACTCATAAACGATATTGCGCTTAGAATGTGACAATATCAACACATTATTCGCCTCTTTATAAATAAGTTTAATATTTTTGAAGATTAACAAAAGTTTAAAAGTTATTACTAAAGATATATTCAAGTTGTTACTCGAAATAACCTTCGTACTTGAAATAGACAGATCTTCGATTCAAGTATTTTCACTTTACAATTTACTCTCGTTACTTATGATCAATGGTAGTAAGAGTCACTTTTTTGACGTTTGCGAAATGGGCTGACGGTAATGTAGGGCCCAGTTTTGTTAGCAAAACATTTCCCTGTTTATAAAAGGCCCAGTTATGAAATGGCGGATGGATAGCATTGTATTGTCAAATAAAGTTGTGAATTAAAATTTATTTAAAACAACAAATAAATTTCGGGTCTAATGCCTCGTTATATCATGAAACGCAATTTATCGATTTCATTAACGTGTAAAATATTTAATGGCAAATTTAACATGGGGTGAACTATTGACTAATTGTTTCAAAGCTTTGTTGTGTGTATAAATTCTCATCTAAAAAAAATAAAAACAAAACGGGTTAATGCTCTCGATTTATTTACGTAATGGAAATAGACGTTACTCCAGATGGTGACTCGGAGAAAAGTGGATGTAATTCAAGTCATGAAGATGAAATTGTTGATAGTTCTAGTGCCAATTCTCAAAATGTAAGCAATATAAATCTCAGTAATATAACTAGTAACAAGGAGCATGACAGAGCTAGTGGCAACAATAAGAAAAACATCAAACATGCACTACGACAACAAGCTAAACGTAGACGAAAAAATACAACAATCGCTTCTGGCATTTCCAACTCTTTACCCCGAATAATTGTTAAGCCTCTACCTCCTCAAGTAGTTGAAGAAACAACTACAACCATAGTGCCTACGAGTCGAACACCAACTATGAGAGAAGTTCTTGCTTCTATACCTGGATTCAACATGAAACCTAGAAAACGTACTAACAAAAAACTCTCAACTGCTGCACAACTAGAACAAACAAAAGAGGGTTGCATTGATCTGGAGACCCCAGATTCTATATTGGTGAACACTAACCTACGACATCTTCTCAATAAGGCTACCTTTGCAGCATTACCTTTATTGTACCAAAATAAACTGGTGCAGTTGTTACCCAGTGTTGACAGGCATATAGCAAGTAATTCAGCAGATCCCAATGCCATAGAGATCAACTCAGGCTTGAACAATGAGTTTTTTGCTAGAGCTTGCTTGGAGTGGCAGGATAGGCTTGCAGAGGGTGAGTTTACACCTGAAAATCAGCAGAAATTGAAATTGGAAGCAGATAAGGAAAGAAATAAAGTGGATCCTTGGAAGATAAAACATTTTGAACCTATTTGGGGAGATCGATCACTCGTAACAGATCCATCTTCATCTTCAACTGTTTTGAATAGTTCCTTAACCTCAAATACTTCACGACCTCCCATTAAAACCACGATAAAGCTCAGACCATCCACAACCAATCTAACAAAACAAAGTAAATCTTCAGCTCCCCCTCCTATGAAACGATTACGAACCGTAGGTGCTATGACTCGTTCGTGTACAAGCATGAAGGTTTCAGAGTTAGTTACTCCTGTTGAGAATGTGAACAATAAGATACCGATTCCTGACTTGTTGCCGATCAAGCAAATGAAACAAGTACAAAAGGAAGAAGCCCCATTTAAGTCTGAAAGTACTTTTATTAATGTAGGTTTAGAAATACCAACAGTTAGTGATAATATTTTAGAACTTCAGGAAAAATGTATTGTTAATATAAGTGATACTATATTAGAGAATAATGAGGAGACAATCATTATATGTTCTTCAAAGCCTGAAAAGCGACAACGTTCACCGAGTTCTGAATCGGAACAAAATACAACAAAACGTAAAACACCTAGCCCCCAAATCCAGGACACTTTACCTGCTCCTGTACCAATGGACATTAGTGAAACAGAAAAGTTATTTATTGAAGAAACTCAAGAGGTAGTTGGTGAGGAAGCCAGCGATGACGATAAAGCTAGTGAAGTTGTATCAGAAGCCCCAACTATCGAAGATGATGCAGGATATGATTATGAAAAAGAAAAGATTTTAGATGAGAATAGTAGTAGTTCTAGCTGTATTACAGCACACAATATTGAAGAAAACTCCAGTAACGAAACTATTGAAACTGTAGACTCTCTACAGCTTCATGTTGATTACAAAGAAAATGTTAATCAAACAGATGAAACTTCTTCTACCACGACCACTACTGATGTAAAATCAGAACAAGAAGACCAAGAAGAAGAAGAACAGGAAGAACCCGAGGAGCAAGAGGAATCCATGACATCTACTCCAGATATGTTTCACGTGGCTCCCATGGAGACCGATCCTCTTCAAATAACCGAAAGTGATAATACAGAGTTGAATACAGAGGAGAAACACACCTATAGCCTTGCAGTTGAAGAAATTCATGACCATGAACCAGAGGTAGAGAATGTTGTTGAAACTCAGACAATTGAAGTCAATGGAGACATTGGTGATATACACGACATTGTAGAACAGCCATCCAAAGAAATTATTGGGGAGACTTTTCAGGTATTACCCAATACTTTAATTCTGCAAGAAGAGTCCATGGACATGGACAAACCCTCGTGTTCTGAACCGTGCGAGGACGGTAACTGTTTGGTAGGCTCTGTTGAAAAACTAGAAGGAAGTATAGAAGAATGTGATAGGGTGATATCCCACTTCAGTGAAACAAGCTTTGAGAATGATAGATTTCTTGATGCCGAGAATTATGTTTTGGAATCTGGGCAAATCACGCCTCTGGAGAAAATTGAAAAGGATAGGGCAGAAGTTGATATTCAGGCTACTTTGTTTGACACTGCAGGTGAGAATTGTTTCTGATTGAAGTTCTTTTTTTAAGTTGTAAACAATATATTTTGGTAGTTCTGTTAACAAATAATGATTGTGTTATGTCTGAAGGTGGACCGGGAGTTAAATAATACTTCCAACACAAGACTAATCTCTGTGAGAGAGAGAAATATGTTTATTGTCCTAAGAAAGAGTTCTTGTTGACAAATGATTATGAACTATATCAAAGTAGTATAAAAGTAATTCCTAAAAGCCCATTTATATAAAATAGGGTGTCAAACACATTTTTACGAAACAAAATAAATGCTATACAATTTAAAATTCAAAAAATTTCCTTAAAAAAATATGCTATAATATAGTGACATACCGTAGCAAACTATAATTCATAAAAAGTGTTGTCATTGTAAAATTCATCTAAACTATAATAGGCTTTATCAGAATGTCGCTTAAATTTTTCCTGAAAATAATCAAAGAATAACTCTTCAGGTATATGGGAATTTTGTTGAACATCTTTATTCCATTGTATACCAATGAGTCCTTCACCATTGTTGTCGTGGGAAGGGGAAGTCTGATCAAGTTAGCTTGATGTGTATTATAGTGTGGTTCGTTTATATCCTCATGAGCAGATATATTTTTATGAATCAAACTTACTGTTCCAAGAATGAATAGAGATATTATTGTTAGAATTCGTTGTTCAATGAATAATGGCTTGCAGTGATCTTGGAACTTTGCCCCTCACACATACCGGACAGCCATATCTTATATGTGCATCCACAAAGGCAAAGTAACGCAAATCTTGCACAGGTTCCTTTGAAACTGACTTCACTACAAAGCAGCCAGATGAAAGTTTTTTATTCAACTTGATAATACAATCCTCAAATTTAAGCTTATTATGATGAAGTCCTAAGGATTTGGAGGACAATTTCATCTCGAGAATGTTGTTATTCAACCTAAGAAGTAAGAGTTCACATTTGAAGATGAGGAGATGGGTTTTATCAAAGTTTAAAGAAAGCTTATTTGAGTCGCACCAGCTCTTAATTTTTTCCATGTCTACAGTGGCATCTTAAGCTAATTTTGTAGGATCTTTTCCCTGCCACAGCAACGTTGTGTCCTCTGCAAATAATGTGATGCTAGCAATTACATCCAGTTGTGTTATATCATTTATATACAATAGAAACAAGATGGGTTCTAGGATGGAACCTTGAGGGACACCTGCTTTGATTTCTCCTACATTTGAGTCGGTTGAGTCTTACATATGTTAGTCTCATTTGTTATTATTATAGTGAAAGTAAAGTAGCTGCCTTTTCATAATTTTTTCAATAATTTTGGATAAAGTCGGAACAAGTGACTTAGGTCTGTAGTTTATTAGATCTTTTCTAGCACCACCTTAGAAAAGCGGAATCACTACAGAAGTTTTAAAAAATTCAGGAAATGAGCCATTCACAAAGGAATCATTTATCCAATGAGACAAGAACGTTCAAAACACAATCTGGCAGTGTCTCAAAGATTTTGACAGATATTTCATCAATACTTGACGTTCTTTGATTTCTAATTTCTCGAATAACCTCTTTTAATTCATCTAGTTCAATGGGTATTAAATCAAATGTTTGACCTATTTGAACTCCCTTCAAATATTTAATTGGGTCGTTGCTCGAGACTGTATCAACTGCATATTTTCGGTTATTGACCAATAGTGGTTGTTTAATGCTGTGGGACTTATTGCTGTGTTAGTGGATTTTCCTTTAGATTGATAAATTAATAGATAGATAAAAACCATTTCGATGAAATTATAAAAACTGAACCCACAGGTACGACTGATATAAAAATTAGAGACAGCATAACACTAAATGAATGAAAAAAAAGAAAAATACACTACGAATTAACAACAATCATGAGCTTGGGATTTGACCATTGGCTGGATTGAAATGAAAGTGTAGGTTGAAATGAATATAGCTTGTTCTTAATGAATCGAGGATCAATTCTCGTAGAATATTTGTGTTGTCATGATTTGTGGCCTGTACTTTTTCTATTGCTGCAAAATAGATTTAATGGGCTGAGGACCAATTGATATACTATGTTATACACTTCCATTGGGACGATTGGATTTTGGTTTGTATGTCATAACCATACACTCATGATTCGTCACCAGTTATGACCCTTTAAAGACGATCTGGATCGCTGTTGACGTCACTCAACAATTCCTGTGCAATGCTAATGCTACAGGTTTTTTGGTCAAAATTAAGCAATTTCAGAAAATACTTTGCTGCCACACGCTTTATGTCAAAAATTTACTAAAAATTGCATGACATGAGCCAACCGATATACCGAAATTCTTAACAACTTCTCTGATAGTGATTCGACAATTCTCCATTACAATTTCCTTAACTTTCTCAACATTTTCATTGGTTATTGATGTGCTGAGGTGTCCAGTGCAAACGTCGTCATGCACATCTCGACCTTCTGTGAAAATCTTTCCAACACAGAGAACAATCACCATATGCCACTGTCAACATTTCAAGTGTTTTTGACGCCTAATTCTATTTCTCACACAAAATTTTATACAAATTCTTTGATACATGTTTTTGATAGCAAAAAATCGCTGAATAGGCAAAACACTTCTAACTTTTATGTCTCTAACAAGATGAGTGTATCAACATAAAAAAAAATTAAAAAATCGTAACCCAAGAAATTTGAACACTCAGCTCATTTTTTGAACAAACCTTGCAATGCATATATTTCATAGATACCAGACAGGTTGAGGAATCAATTATTTGAGGATGATGTTTAAAAGTGAATTCGTGTGCAATCTGTGGCGATAAAATAATTTTGTATATAGACAAAGTATGTTCGGCTCTTCATACATCTTCTCGATAGTAATTTTGAGATACTTAGGCACTATAGAGTAGTAAATTTCATAAATCAATTTTGAATTAAATTCAGAACAGAAACAGTTTGAAACCATATCAAATCAATTTTTTTTCCAATTTATATCAATGATATTCTTTTCACCTGTGAAATTTCCATAATTTCCTCGGTTACCAGCTCTGTCACGGTCATTAAAATTGCCTCTTGGTGGCCCTCCTCTTCTGTCGAAGTCGTCATTGCCATATCTATCACCTCTGAAACCTCCACCTCCTCTGCCACGTCCTCCACGTCCAGCTCTGTCAAATCCTCCACCCCTATCATTGCGCTTGCCTGAAAGAAAAAGTAAAAAATTTCAACTACATAAATGTAAATAGGGTCTTTATGATTTATAAAACAAAAGTGCCACAATGTGGCACAGAAAGAAAGAGCAAATATGTTCAAGGACCATGTTATAAACGGTTAAAAAATAATAATAAACGATCTTATTGGTAGATTCAAACTGAAATAACAATAGTACCAAAGAAAATGATCTTCCAAAAGGCAGAATTAGCAGTAGGTTTGCACCCAAACAGGGATGGGACAAGTGCATTTTTCCACTCAACCTAGGTGGACATGGTCAGCTGTTAGAGGTACATTCATATTGACATCTTTTGGAAAATCAATCAATCAATATGCTTTATTGTCGGAAGATTAGTATCTTATTGACAAAGTCTTGTAAAAAAATCAAATGAATGTCATAAAATATAAAAAATACAAAATACAATATATGATATAAAATATAAAAAATACAAGCATAGCAATTTCACAAATAAAACATTAAGAAGACATATGAGTATAGGTTATCATGGTAGAATTCATGGATCGAATAATAAGCTTTTTTGATTAAAAGATCTTTAACTGTAATTCGGAACTTTTTGATATCTGCTATTTTTTAGAATGGTAGGATGGTGATTGTATACTTTAATACTTTCTTAAATCAGAGAATGCCGAGTCAAGCTGAATTTTAGAATAGGTAAGTAAAGCATATGGTTCTGTCTGGTGTTGTGACAATTTGTTCTGGGAGTGGTGTACATGCTAGTTTTATTTTTAGAATTAAACATACTGTTTCCATTATGTATAAACAGGTGACAGTTAATATTTTGTGGCTGATGAATAATTGCTTGCAGTGATCTCTCTGCTTAGACTTTGTTAGGTATCTCAAAGACCTTTTCTGTAGCTTAAATATCGTATTCTGTAATTGTAAACTACAATGGCCCCAGGAAGCTATTCCATAGCGAATATGAGATTCGATCGGTGCAAAGCCAATCTAATAGCATAACATCCACTAGATAATTTTTTACTCAGATGGGATACATGTTCTTTAAAATTTAATTTATTGTATGTGTGAATGCCTAGGAATTTAGTGTGCTGTTTGTTTTCTATGTAGTCGTTATCCAAATCTAAATCGTCTAGTATACATTTGAAATTAACTAGTTTTGTTTAGATAGAAGCACAAGGAGTTTGCGTTACACCAAGCTTGAATTTGTTGAATATCTATTTTTATCGTATTTGTAGCTGATTACTTTCTTCATTACTCCATATAATAGTGGTATCGTGCAACAATATAAAGTAACTGTCAAATGAAGTCGTCATCCATAAAAAAGTTTGATAGGGGACAAATCAAGTAGTCTAGAACAGACTACTGCTGCAGAACTGCATCTAATGAAATCACAACTAAAATTAGGAACACAAAGATAATACACGAACATAATCTTTTGTGTACCACAGCAATCAAAAACTTTTGATATGTCAAAAACTCACATCAAAGTCAATTCAACATGATGGTAAAATCGCCAAAAAAAGTTTCAGAGCATTTGTTTCAAAGAGCAGTTTTCAAAGAAATATGTAAAAACCCTTGAATTTAACCCAGGATATCAGTAGTTTTAGCTGATGCGCCGTAATTTCATGGGACTGTTCGATCTTAGAAACAGGAAAAAGTTGCGATGGCTGAGGCATGACTACAGTGTTGTCATGCATTATCATGATGCAAAAGCGAACCTTGACATTTGACCTGACTTGGGGTGCTTTTTTGGTCTTCGTTAGCATGGCTCTTCCATCAGGAAGATTGGACTTTGGCTTTGATGTCATAACCATATACCCATGATTCATCACCAGTTATGACCCTTCAAAGCAAATCTGGATCGTCGTTGACGTCATTCAACAATTCCTGAGCGATGCTCATGCGACGATTCATCCCCGAAATTTACGAAAAAATTGCAAAGCATGAGCCAACCGATATGCCAAAATCTTCAGTAACTTCTCTAATAGTGATTCAACGATTCTGCATAACAATGAATATGTTCCTCAATTTGGGTTATTACAGCAAATGCAAGTTGGAACAAAATAAAGTTGAGTTGAATTCACGAGTTTTTCAAATTCACTTTGAAAAGTATTCAAATTGATGTTTCAAATATTGGGTTTTAATTTTTAAAGGGATTTGTTTATAATTCACATAAACAACGGTTGTTTTGTTATTTATTTATATATAGGAAGATAGGTTAAGTGCACAAAATGTCATATGTCACAGAATGTCTCGGAACTCGGAACATAACTCAACAGAACAGCACGCCTCTGAAATATGTCATCTTTGTTTGTCTCATACAGGTTACAGATTCATTGTCCTTTATTAGCTATAACCGATGTTGCTTAATGATGAAATAGAAACGAATCCCTTTAAATGTTGAATGCATTATTTCATTCTTCTTTTTTAAGTATTTGAATAATTTTTTAACGAAAAAGTTTGAAATGATAAGTTTAAAATGCGTTGTTTTAGAGGTATTTTATGAAAACTAAGTACTTGATTTTCGTTAGGAGGAATATTCCCCATTATCGTTCCCCAAGTTTGTCAATTGTCCTAATTTCCAGAACTGACGTAAGGTAAGTGAACAGATATTTTGTAATTGATTTGAATGTCATTTCCAATTCTATGGGAATTTTTACAGTCATATCGATGAAATCTCAGTTAGTCGTTGCTGAGACGGGTATTTCAGGAAAACTTGTTCGGCAGAGCAGGAAATAATACAAATCTCATTATATTGAGCGACGAAAAAGATACAACAAAATTATAAAAAAGTATTGTTGATAAAAATCACATATACCAGACCATACTAATACAAATAACATACGGAATATGTGTAATTATGCGGTAACTAATGTATTCTAAAAGATTATTTAGCCAATATCAATAATTTTAAATTTTTCTATGTGGAAAAGAGTCATATCAAATAATAACTGAAAATCAACAAACGTTGTGCAGAAACTTCCAGATGAAGTTTGTTATATAAGGAAAGGTACAATGAAGAACAAAACAAAATAAAATGGTATGAAAAATGTGATAGTAATTCACCAACAGAATAATAAAACTGAAAGCTATAGAAGTAGATGAAAGACAGAAGATATCTGACCAGATGTAGAAGGAGGAAGAATAACAAAAACAAACCCATCAAATTTCCTGAGAAAAACATTGCCCAGATCTCTACATGGAATCAAAAATGGATATTTGGTTAATGGATACAAAATAACCGTGAAACAATTGATATACTTGGAAAGATAAAAGGTAAAAACTTCATTTTTATTAATATAATAGTTTTAGAAAATACTATCTAATATAATACAAACCACAAAATATTCCATATGTCAGAATATGTGCTGGTAGAACTAAACCAATGCACAATAAGCAGCTACTGGTACATATAATATATCGGAACCCGTTTGATAACCTTTCTCCAACATATTCAATCAAGAGTTTAGCTGGTGGACCTGAAAATTCATACCATTACAAAATAAATTTATAACTATTTGCGATAAAATCCATCTAATCCTCACTCTCATAATGAAAACCGTACATAATTCCTTTTAAAAAAACACTGCAAGATATCAATTCACAAGATATGTGGAAAGATATGTTACCAATATTTGCTGATAGTTTCATCTATTTGCGGAGCGGGTGACGGAGTGTTATCCACCCACCAATGATAAAAACAGGACATGGGTTCTTTTCAGAGAAATACCTAATGCCAACTTGAAATTGTTCGTTTCAATATCAACTATTTGCAATGGGGATGACCGGGTATAGTCTACCCCCAAATGATAAAAACCGGACATGAGTCTTTTTAGAAAATACTTCCAGGTTGACATGCACACGTTTCCTTGTGATATACGTGGACTGCAAAGAGTTATTCACTACAGGCACAACGATTTCTATCTGTTTCTCATCCGTCATAAATTTTCTTTCAGTTCCTTTAACTCTAGGTCCACTTTCAGTTGTTTGAAATTCTTCAACCAATTTTTTGGAATATCGTATTATCAGGAAATCTTGCATTGAACACCCTTTCTGTCTCATGAAAATTACGGCAGGCCTCGGCATACATAAGGATTAGTTTTTGAAAATGAAATGAAATGTGAAAAACTTTCAGTATTGATAGTGACAGTTGTCAAGCTAACACAATAAATACTCTCTTATTAGGGTAAACCGGTGTGGATTCTAATCTACATGGTCGATGAAAAGAAACAGGAATTCGCTTTTTTATCAAAAACATAGGTTCAATTCTATTCTAAATATGATTCATTTCCGTGAACAATTTCTGTCTTTCATACCTTACAAACTTTGTGTACCTGTGGAACAAAAAGTTTGGAGTTGTATCAATCCTCTTTTGCTTGCAAAGTTACGAATAATAATTTTTCCTAGTCTCTAATTCATAGACCAATAACTCCACAACCGATTACTCAAATTCAAAACAGTTATTAAAAGTACTGAAAATAATTCTTTTTCATTAAAAAATTGTGAGACTTTGATATCTTGCCCAGTTCAAAAGTTAAGAAGGTGTATGATGTACTTTTTTAAAATTTTTGGCTGAATTTGTCCGTTTTCTTTTTGAAACTTTTTCATTGTTTATATGATCAAGGAGAAGCTGGATGTCTAAAAGCGTTTTTTCTAGATAATAACGTATTATGAGTAATAAAAGATACAAATAATTCACAATTTTCTACTCACTAGTTATGTGTCTAATTGAACTGTACAGCACTAGTGTCCATAATCCTTTTCCAACAGAATATACGCCTCCTTCAACATTTTCGGCAAATATAATACCATAACAAAGGAATGAAGACGATATCAAAAACTAAAAAAAACAGAATGAACAGAACAGAACAGAAATGACCAAAAATAATTTCGATAACATCAAAATATTGGGTTACCGAACGTTGGAAAATGCTATCATACGCTAATATACGCTTAACATAAAATTATCAGCTCTTGAACAAATCGTCGTAGAGATGGTTATTCATATTGAACCTGGATTTTAAAATCATTTCAACTTTCCACACAGCAGCAGTTATAGAAACATCTATTCGTATTCCAGGCAACTTTTTTCAGTTAGGGGGACACAAAGTTTCATATTGATCCGTTTAATATTCATTATTATCATTTATGAAACGGCAGAATCTATTAGATATTCATCTACGCAATAATAACCAATATATACTCGGTCCTTAACCTGTGTAAAAATACGTCAGCAATGTATTTGAACAAATATTGTTCAAAAATGCTAGACTACTGTCTGCAACCTCAAATCACATCTATTATTAAAAATTCATGAGGAACTAGTGTATATCAGAAGTGACTGAAAACATAAGACCAATTCAATCAATAATGAAGTTATTAGGAAAACTCAGAAATTAATTTTTGAATCCACTTGCAATCTAGATTGCTTTTGCGATTGCAAAAAGAAATGGAAAATGTATACACCTAGAGATCTCAGAATGAAATTTATTCATTCTGTAAATGACATTAGTGAAAAATTACGGGAAAATTGGGGTTCTCGATAGAATTGGCAAAGATCTCAGTCTGTTTTCCAGAAAGTTATTATACAAATACAATCATATTGTCACACTTTACTTTTTGTATTTAGTACTATTTTGTGCATTTCCTCTCAAAGTTAAACAAATCGACTTCAAATTTTACAAAACTGAGAAATGATATATATGATAGGTATACAAACATTTCTGTAATGTTGCAGAGATTTAACTTGATAAATAATAATGATTTTTTGACATGTCTGTCATTTGAAAACCAGAGCCGAAGCAAGACATTGCTGTTTCGACCTGCCAGCGACCCGTGCTGTTTCGTCTCATCAGTAGTGCTAGGCTGAACCACAAATGGATTACTGAACTCAACTGTCCTTGAAGGACAAGCATAAATAAGTAGGGACGACAACATCTGCCTTTACGATGACGTCATCTATGGGATTGGCAAAGAACTGAATCTTCGAAAATCAAAGATAAACGAGGCTCCTCAAGGCGACCGGTTGCAAAGCCAAGCTTCGACATCAACCACCAACGCGATTCATCCTTTATCATTCACTGCAGCTTTCTCTACAAGGCAGTTGGGTCCAGCAATGTATTTGTGGTTCAGCCTAGCACTAAAGACAAGACCTATGGCGAGTAGAAATAGCACTACATGGTATTACATCATAAATGCCATGCATTTGAGCTCGGGTTATAAACTAATTGACTTGCAGTAAAAGGCAGAAGGTCTCGTCAGCGGTCGATATCAAAGCTTGGCTTTGCAACTGACCGCCTTGGGCCGATCCCATAAATGGCGTCTTTGCAAAGGGAGAACGATCCTTTTTTTATCAGATATTAATTTGCAAACATGAAATCCACCATTTCGATACCGTATTTAAAAAAATTACCAAACAAAAATCTGTGATAGACATATTTATAATAGAAGAGGACAAGGCAATTTCGAACATTTTTTTCGGAAAAACGATAGAATATAATGAATTAACGAAAGTAGTCAGATCAAAAATAATAAACTCACTTGAATTCGTGATAAGAACATCAAACATGTATAGTTCAAGTAAACGATATAGTGCAAACTACCTTAGGTGAAATACATATTCAATGTCAAAAAGTTGTCATTTTTATGTTGAAAACTTCTGTCAAAATTATCATCTCAAAAAAGTGGCAATTGAATTTTTATATTTTTCTAAAAACTTGACACCTAACACAATTTGAAACTGGCAAGTCAGTCCAACGAATACCACTATAGTCTCCACTGCACTAGCCTGGTCAATCTACAGTAATTATTACATTACAAAATATATAGATTTCAGATTCCATTTTATAGGAAAGCAAAGTGATTTATAGAAACAAAAAAACAGCTTCATAATCAATTTAATTCTTCTTAAGTGACATATATATTTATATATAAATAAATATTTCGTTTATATGGGCGAGTGGGAAAGTAGGAATTCAAGTAACAGGGTGATAATCAAAAATACTTCTGAATACTACTTACTCACATATATAAACAATCGATCGCTTTAAAAACACTTCACTAACTTTCTTCGAAAGCTTCTGGTAATTTCTCTTCCATATTATCTATTTCACTATCACTGTCGTCATTCAAATCAATAATGTATTTATTTCTACCATTTAATATGAAAGTGTCCAATCTCCATATAGTTTTTTCAACTAAAATTAGCTCTATTACTTTCTTATCAAATTTTGGAAAATTATTTTTACGCCTGATGCTTTGTTTCATTTTTCCCCAAATCAACTAGATGGAATTGAAAACACAAAAATAGGGGGGAAGTCTCAGTATGGTGTGTCATTACTTTTCAGCAATACTCTCAAGGGCATACACTTTTTCAAATGTTTTTGTCTGTAAAACTTCAAGTAGTAGGTTTTTGGTATAGTAATCTTCAAAAT
>WOGN01004031.1:0-14570 GCA_015342105.1 Leptinotarsa texana
CATAGAGTGCCTTGGAAATGAAACTAAAATTGTGAAAGTTAGTGTCAAGATACAGTTTTTCATGCTTAATATTTCAATAAAAAAAAATTGAGATTGATTGAAAAATGCACATTCTACAGGGGTGGTTCCATTTCAAATGGGTCACACTGTATTTGGTTGAAAAAAAAAATTAGGGCTTTAGTAACAGGTGTATTCTCCTCTTGCAGTAATAACACTAGCAATTGACTAGGCATGCTTTGGATCAGATTTTGCATTACCATTCTGTGGATGATGTTCCCATTCTTGTACCAGTATTCCCATTACTCTCTAGAATATCTATGAGCCAGCACATGTATCCATAAACGTTCCTTAAGCTCATCAGGAAACATGTGCAATGTGATTCAAACCCGGACTGTGCGCAAGTCAAACGAATGCATGATATGAACCTCGTCAAGATACTGAGTAACGATCCGTGTACATATTGCGCCGCCCCCAAGAAAACATGGTCTTATAGAACCTACATCTGGCACCTATGCGCATTCAATGCCCCATTCTCGATGGAGAAATATTTCGTCAAAGCGATTCATCGGAAAACAATACACGCCTCCAACCCGCTAATTTCAAAGCCTAGTGTTCTATGATAAATTGAATCTTGCATTTCAGTGCAGTGCAGGAAAAGCGGCAGTCCAGTCGCTCTATTTGGAGGAGATAATTAGCAGTACGCAGTCGCCTCCAAACTGTCACCTCACTTATTTTTACAAGTCTGACTTCTTATAGATGACCCAGAAGGGAATTTGCCGTAACTATTCAGGTTTTTAAAGCGCTATATATGAGAAAGCAATCATACCTAGCTGTTGCCCAAAACCAGCTCTTCTTGTTAGTAAGTAGACCTGTTTAGTAATACCGCCGCCATACTCATTGCATACTCGAAAGACTTACGCCAATGTTTTCTGCAGTTTGGCTCTGATCGCAACCATATTTCAAAGCCGCCACAATACATGCCACAATAATATGAGCTCGGATCTGCAGTAGCTACAATGGTTTATTAATCCGTTTTTACACCCCATTTTCGTTATGATATTTGTATTTGGAGTGTGTGTTCTACCACATGCCTTCAATCAGTATTACTGATACAAAAACATCATACATATGATGCATATGTAAAAGCCTAGAGACTCTTGTCGGCCTCTTTTTGTCTCTAACAGAATCCTAACTGTGGTCTCCTTATTTATGCCAATCTATCAAACTAGGCCAATTACCGCTGCTTTCTTCGACCCTAGTTAAAGATTCCATTATTTACAACGGTCTCAAAATGTTCAAATGTTCCTCAAACTATAAGAACCATAAATGACTTTAGCGCTCTTAAGAAAGAGTTGAAAGACTAGCGGCATTAGTTCTTTGTGTTGGTTTTTTCAGCCTTTGAGTTCGCCTATAGCTTTGAGATTACTATATGGGTTACTTCGACTATACCTGATATATAAAACTATGAAAAAAATGTATAATGCACAAAGCAACAATAACTACGTTTGAAGCAATTCATTAGTACAGTATGGAACATTGAAAATAATTTAGATAAAGACATACATTTCCAAGATAACTTCAACTCATGGTGGGATTTTATAACCGGCATTGTATAACGGGACAATTCGTCTAACCTTCTTCAAGTAATACATCTGAATATAATACAAATCGTCATCCTCCAGTCACATTCAATCAGCCTCAGTCATCCTCTTTTCTCGATCCCATTCAAATCCAGCGAGCTTTCAGTTTCATTTCTCACATTCAATCAACCCAGCCATTGTTCTCCGCTACTTATACAACCCAGACAATTATGGAATTTCATTACCACGTCAGCTTCAAGCCTCCTTATTTGTTGACAGACTAACAGAGGTGCACGATGAAGAATAAGCAACCTGATCCCGACGCTATACGTTAATGAGCCACCGTCTGGGGATTCAACCCTTCCGGACCTCTCGAATTACATGCTCCACTTTTTAGATTATTTGGGGTGGCAATTGAATGTGAAGGGTTAGCCTCTCATAATGACTCCCCTTTTCAATGAACTCATACGATATCGGGGATAGAAAGAAGGATACTGACTAAGATTGCACATATACGCAATTAGGTGAGCTTCTGCAAATAACAGGCGGTATGCAAATTCATTGTTGTTGAGGGAATCGCAGCCGTATAGAGGGCGGAGTTCGTGTTTGCTTTTTGTAATCTCGCGATACAAATGCATTCTGCTGTGTGTACATGAAACATTAATTGGATTTCTTTTCGTCTCTGAGGAATGGGGTGACGATGATAGAATAACTTTTAGACTATACGGCAGCATAACGACTAATTTTCATATATCCGGGTTACTCGTTGAAATGCGTAAGCAATTGGCGGATTTCTCGAACGTATAATGGAATGAAATATTTGAATGTTACAAAAGAACAGATCAAAGAGTGTCTATCAGAAGTCGGTACCTTCTCAATTACCTACATCAGGATTTCTTAGATATCTGGAATGAAAACACACAAAGAGTCAACTCTTACTTGCTGGATTGTATACATTCCTCTTGCCAACGAAGTTGGAAGAGATATGCTAATCCCTTTACGTTGATAACAACCAAGTTGAAATAAATGTAAGTCGAATGGACTCGTTTCATGCTATGGAAAATGATACTGGTTTGCTTACACTTATCGAGTTAGGGGTATATTATTCTTATCAAGCCTAATCGGTCCCAAGATCTCTGCAGAAAGAAGAACAATTTGAAAGGCAAGAATTTAAATTGGCCGCGTGTCTGTTGAGCAATAAAATTGATCGTGACTAGAGCGGAGTTGCCATGTGTATTTGTTTTTAATATCCAATCACAGATCTGAGTATCCAATTTGACAGACTCCATTTTTGTTGTTATTGTTGTCAACTTGTTGTGAATACAACTGTTACAATTATCTAATAAAAAAACTTTTTTTTATAAAATGTAGCTCTCGGCGGTGCCTATTTTCTTGCTTACATATTCCGTGTCATTAATGCATGAAATCATAGTTTAGGTAAATATTTTGTGATCTTTCGACTTTGTGTACTGATTTTAGATATAGAACGGATTCATATACGCTTCCATAATTAAATTGATAATTATAGGCTTCGTAAATTTTGCGATTTAGCAATGTTGATTATTTCTATTGTTTCCATTGGTCAATCGAACAAGAAGCGGGAATAGGCCCATGACGTCACCGGCCTACCACATTCGATTTTTAATAATTAATTACAGGGAAAGTATGGTACTTAGAGAGCTGAAACAAAGTACATTGTTTTTCAATTTGAAATTTCTATCAAGTGAACTATGAACCAAAGATCATGAAACAAGCCCATTCAACTCGAGTTACGCAAATCCAAGTGTCAGTATGAAGGTGGATTTATACGTTGAGTAACGTTAGGAACGTTGAATGTTTCGTTCATTGATACCCAGACAATAATATAAAGCAATATAATGCTTCACGTCAGGTGGGCTGACACGTAGGCTAACACATAGATGACGCTACCATTGTTAAATCCATATTATTTTCAGTTAACCCTAACCTTCAATAGACACGTGAACAAATTTCACAGTCGGATTATTAGCTCATGGGGTGGAATATTTTGTTAGTTTGGAGAAAATGGATAAAAACGAATTTCGTGTGCTAATATAATATGTTACCAACGGAAACATAAGAAAGCCCACGAAATAATTTTGGATTACCACAAAGGTAAGTTGATTGAGATAGCTTGCTTAAACGATATCGAAGGAACATGTTGGCCATATTTCGGTATACTAAAGTTTTGTTCAAAGTGCGGCACGAATTCACAATCCACCAACTAATCGATAATACTGGTCTGTGTATGAAGCTGTTTCACCAGTGAAAGCTTAATGAAACATGGATCCATCATTTCACACCAACATTTCATTAAATCGGACTTCCATTGTCTAATATGATATAAATTGATTTAAAATCCCTGAAAGGATCTGTGAAAAATCAAAAAGATTAGCTGAAAAATAACAATTATAAAAGGCAAAAAATTGTAATCACAATGAAATAAAATACAAGCAAAATTAAAAAAAAATAACAAGAAAGAAAAAAAATAACAAGTTACTACACGACGTTTCAATTGATAGTATCCACAATCGTCTTCAGGTGATAACTGGACTTATTTCTCCATTCGAGTGCTTTCACCTACCTCCCCTTTCCCTCTCTCCGCTTCATCGGTTTTAGCAAACACTGATTGTTTGGCGCGAGCTTATCGTGTTCCGCTTGATTGTAGGTTTCCATATATTGCATATATCTACGCTAACTTGGCTAAATGCGTTGTTGGACAACAAATATGCGGCTTCTTTGATTTGTCTCCTAAACCAGTGTTCCTACTTGTGGATGATTTCAACTTGAGCCCACTTGATATTATGTTGATGAGTCCAAACATGTTCTGCTGGTTTCTCCTCGGTATGTGTGTTTCTTGTGCTCGGCAATGCGAACTTTCAATGGTCACTTAGTTTAACCAATGTATAATCATCTGCACTAGCAGGGTATCCGGTAAAAGCAATTTTTGGAATCGCTGTCCGTGTTGGGTAGTCTGGTTTTCGTGAGGATTCTACGGATAGTGTTCCCAGTTCTGAAGCGGGTTCTGATGTTATACTTGGTCCTAATGCTTCTTATCTTTTCTCACAATCCTCGGATATAGGAGAGTACAAGTACTGGTTGTAGCGGCTTCTCTTCCTTGTGGAGCTCTTGCTGTCTTCTAGCTAAAACCTGTTCTACCATAATTTTGGAGTAGCCATTCCGTTGAATGTCAAGCAGGTCTAGTAGAGTCTTGATAATTCCTCTCTTAGTCGATTGATGATGGTTGGATTCCTGGTTCAGATACTGTCCTGTGTGAGTGGATTTTTGATTTACAGATGCTTCTCATTTAGTGTCGGTCCTCCTCACCAATACGTCTGAGAATGGCAATTCGTTGTGGACTTCATTCTAGAAGTGATGAAAGAACCAACGTTATTGATGTGCTTCAGGAAGGTGTCTAGTTCTTCATTCCCGTGGTTCCATATTCTGAAGGTGTCCATCTATCTCAACCAGACTCGATGCTTCTTGTGGCTCTAACCAGTGAAAGTGACGATCCCATTGGCAGTCCCTCATCTTACGTGAATAATTCGTCCTTCAGTTGGAAATAGCAGTTTCGTACACAACATCCTAGTAATTCCATGATTGCTTGTATCGGTAAGTTTGTTCTGTCTTTCAGGTCCCCATCTTCAGGTAGTTTCCACACCAGAATCGAAACGATCATCAACTGCGTGCAAAGAAGCAGCAATCGGCTGGGGAAGTTATGGTATCAGTATTTTGGGATGCGCATGGTATAATATTCATTGAATATTTCACAAAGGAAAAAACGATCAGCAGTGACTATAACATAGGGTTTTTGGATCGTTTCAACGACCCACTTTCAAGAAAAAAAGTGATATTCCATCAAAGCAGTGCACCGTGCCACAAATGAATGCAAAATTGCATGATTTGGACTTTGAATTGATTTCCATCCACCTTATCCTCCAGATCTGACCCCCAGTAACATTTTCATCTCCTCAGACCCCAACAGAATGCTCTATGGAGATGCATTTAGTGCCAATGTAGAACTAATCGTCGAAACAGACCTATTTTGTGGCTAAAATGAATTGTACTAGAAAAATTATATCAAAAAAATGTATAACTACTATGATCGTTGTATCACCTACGAAGGCAACAATTTCATTTGAAAAAAATGTCTGTTAGTCTACGAACTTCTCAGCCCAACTGTTGATATTTAACAGGGTAAAAGTCGATTATTTGTGGATTAACGTTACCTGCTTTCAAGACTATTCCTCCTCAGTTAACTTCCACTTTGCTTCGGTAGATAAATTCATAAACGAATTTCATTATCCGAGATTATTGCTTTATGTCTGCGAGAAAATATCAAGATTAGGTTTTGTCTGTAGTTCCTTTGTGGAGAAGAGCGAGTCAAGTATAGCTTCCGGTTGTGTAAAGCTCCATTAGATTTTACGGCTTTTGAAATTTCAGGCGGGAAGATTTCGAAAGAAGAATGCCCGCTTTGAAAAAGCAAAGAGGATACTAATTAATCTTCGAAAATTCGGAAAGGTTGGTATGCTCTATAATTAGGTGTCTGATTGGGAGACGAAATTGATACATTGAAACTGAAAGTAACTAAATTCATTTGAATCGTTTCTATCCACAATTTTTATCACAAGGAGTTTGATGTGTGATGAAATTGGCAAATACAATGGGATTCCATAAACCGTGTTTCGCTATACAAAAGCTTACTCAAATGTTTTCGTAATGTAAAGTTTGGTATAAAACTTTCGCCTACAATCCTTCCTGAGATGTTTTCTGTCTATGACAAATTTATCATTTCTGATGATTATACTGTCGATTGCACAACAATATTGATTCATGTTTGCTTTCGAATGACCTAATAATGCATGCCAAAGCATGTCCGGATCGATTCAACTGTCACAATTTCAAATATCATATTTCAAAAGATCGTCGAGAATTCCGTGTTGAATCCTTTGACCATTTGGCCATTGACAAACTGCAAGTCATTTCGGATTGTTCCCTTTGTTGTCACAACCAGAAGTCAAATTAACTCAAGGGATTGGAAATTTGTACCGTTTGTATGTGACCAGTCATTCAGGACGTTTTGAAAGGACAAACGTTCAATGAGTCAATACAGTAATTACATTCGCCTGTCCTGCAGATGAAGCAACCGAACTAACGAAAGCCATTGATAGATTGATGGATGTAGCCGTTACTACGTGGTAGGAGATCGTCATGAATAAATAATAGTATAAAAAAAAATGGAAAAACACGTTTAATAGCAACACAAACAAAAAAATACAAAATAATTCGAAACTAATTTAAAGTTGTGTCCAATATTGACAATAAGTCCATTGACCTGATGTAACTAATAACTTTGAGTAAGTCTGAAATCAAAATAATTCTATTCACAAAAAAAAATTTTGTTGTAAAATAGCGTGTGATGATTTAAATTATATATTTATTATGGCACCAATATGGAAAATTGCAGTTTTAGTATGAAACATTAAGGAGCACACTTTATAGATACGTCTTTATTATTTTCCACATACAGTTCATGTATATTACAAACTGTTTAAAAAAAAATTGGAAAATAAGCGAATTCAATTTTCTCCAATGAAGCAATCACTTACTTCATCAGGAATATGTTCTTCCACTTAAGTCTATATAGCATATTTTTCCTCAATAATAATAATAATAATAAGGTAGTGAGTATAGACAATATATTTAGAATACATAAAATACATTAATAGCTACAGTAGGGTTGCAAAATAACACAGGAGAGCAAGTTATGCTCTCCTGTGTTTTTGAGTAGGACATTTTTGTAATTTGGCTTAAAACTCAAAATACTGAGATTTTGCAAGGATTTAGGAACGGAGTTGCGCAACATATAAATTTGATATGTAAACGAACATCTGAATGTTTTCGTTTCAAATGCCAATAGAGATAATAAACCTCAAATTCAAGTTGTGCACATCAGTTCTAAATGTTATTTTTCTATATTGATATATAGTAATTTTTGTTAGGATAAGTTCAATATAATGAATTTGCATGGTGAAGTTCCATATCCAATCATCCGATTTCAAGCGATTTGTGTGACATTATTTGAAATTTTTGATGCCACATATCAATTTGAGGCAAGAGTTTTGTACTTTTTGAATTTTTTTACTGTAAACAGTAGTCAGATTTGGGCCATATAACGAATCCGCATAATTGAAATTTGACAAAACTAATGTTTCACATAATTTTATTTTAACACTTCTTAAAAAACATTGCCGGTTCCCAAAAATCAATTTTAATGAATTATATGCACGTTGAATTAACTTATTGATATGTTTTTTTTTAATCTTAGATCTGAGTCTAATGTGACTTGCCGTGATCAGACGCTGAATGAAGGTCGGTAATTTGTGATTTATAGTTTCACAAGCATTATTCACTAGGCGTAAATCTTACATATTTTTAGAGATTTGATCAAATTCAGACTGTATTTAGAAAAAAAATCAACGGGCCCCGGATAGAGTCCTGAGGTTCCCCTGATTGGACCATTTCAATTTTTACAAACTGCTTCCTCTTACCTAAATAATTTCGTAAAAGAGAGGTTGCCATAACAGAAAAACCTATATAGCCCAAAATGATGAGTAGCAAGTCTGTATTTATAGTGTCAAATGTTCTACTGAAGTCTAAAAGAACTAAAATTGTACATTGACCTTTATCTATAGAAGTAATTATATCATCTACAATATTAAGTAAGGCAGTAGTGCAGTTATGACATTTTCGAAAGCCAGATTGAACAGTGGGCCGTAATGAGAAATTAGTTAAATGCTCTCTTATTTGTACTTCAATACTCCTTTAAAGAATCTTAGAAAAAATAGGTAAAATCCTCCAAAGATCTTTGTATTCTAAAGGTTGTTGATTTTTGGGTAGAACCTTTACTACAGCCTTCTTCCAAACTAACAGGACGGCACCATACATAAGGCAAACAATTAAAATATGTGTGATATACGAAACAATAAGAGGGCAACATAGTTTGAACAGCGTAACATTCACCCCATCACAATCAATTACATTTGATTTAATTTTATATATGTCATATACGAATGTGTCATCTATTTCTTTGAACTCAAAACTAGATGGTCCAATATCGTTAAGCCTGTAATAATCCTGTGATATACTAGATACCTCGCGAAAGAAAACAATTTATTATGCAATTATAGAGTCTCGTCTAGCACATGGAATAGTAGGCTGGGACGGAATAGCAACTACATATTTGAAAATATTAGATGTATTACAGAAAACATTTTTTTAAATTCTCCTCAGAAAACCAGCACAATAATCATCCGAAACACTTTCCAAAGAATCAAAATTACTCGACCTCAGACAACTTTACTTCCTGGAAACGAAAACGGAACAAACGGAAAAACGAACAAACCTGAATTATGTAGATCACAAACATAATACAAGACTTACAATCAATGCGCAACTGAATACGACATGCTCAAGAAAAACAATCGTTCAGAGAACATATATTCATCTTGCAAACCGTCTCTACAATTACCTCTGAAAACCAGACTTGCACCGGCAACTGTTTCATTTAAAAAAGATGGTCAAATGTTTCATTTCATGAACAGATAGAATTTCTATACATCGATTAATGGATCCCTCGAATGCATGAAATGTGGTCATTTGCCACACTCTAATTACCCAGAGAAAATGGTTCTGTATATTTTTTCTTATGCTCCTTTAACCGCATTTATTACTTAAATGTTCCTTAAAAGCTGCGAAAATGTATACATGTCTACGAGTCAAATACACTATTCAATTTCTAATGCAACTATTCCACTTTTTTTATATTTAACCTATAATTATTCAGTGATAAAAACACCCTTCACAAAAATTATTTATTAACATTGTTTAAAGTACCTACTCAAATGGGAACTAGTAAAGTGAGACATTTATTTTTTCTTTCCATCATTAATATTGTAAAATCATGACGAATAATGCATTTTATACATTTGCATTTTATTTTTACATATCTATTAGCTTTTTACATTCTTACATGATTATATTTTTAAATTTAAACATTTCTAACATTTAAGAATTCCACATCTTTATATTTTCATAATCTGAATCATACTCTCACTGTTCTGATTTATAATGTGAATATTGTGAATAAAACAGTAATATCCACGCACACGGTGTCCTTTGTATTTCCTGAATTTGTTCAGAATGTTCAGATTGTTACTGACTGATCCTTGTACTGAAAATTGAACGAATTCATATTAGTATTATTATTATATTGTAGTAGAGCCATGCACAGCCTGCTATCGAAAGAGCTCGCACATAATAATTAGAAGATAGTAAAGCTTCAAATCCTTTTTGTGTAAAAGTGTTAATATTAAAATACTGAAAATAAAGGAAAACTAGTTGCAGCAATCGAAATATATGCGAAATAGTGAAAATATTATATACGTTCTTGACGAATTTACAGGAACCGTCACTCTATGAATGTTTCAAGCAAAATGTAAATAAGAAACATGGTTTTGAAATTGAATTTTAATGTATTATTGGATTCAAAAATTCTTAATTTTACAACTTGACTTCTAGTTCCACCATTTCTACGTTTAGAAGGGCTTGTTAGCCGTACTTAATTTTCAATGTGTATGTTTACAATTACTGAACCACAACTAACATTTTTATTCTTTTTAAAACGTTTTCACACACGAAAAAAGTCACACCAATTAACTCACAGTAATTTCAAAGTGTTCATATAATTTGCACTTCGTAAGTGTAGAATAATCGCAGCTTTGAGTTGAACGTAGTCAAATAAAAAGTCAACGAGGTGTTAATAAGTGGTTGCTTGGCAATACACACCGCCGCCTAATTGGCTTGGTTACTCTTAAAGCCATAAATATTTACGAGAAGATAACTTGTGGAATAATCAGTGAACTACAAATCGCGTTTAGAGTGGCATTGAGCATGCTATTCAAATTATTCAGTAAATATGCAAAATCTGCAGGAATTCCAGCTGAAAATTACATATTTTCTGCAAGACGAAATTTCTTGACACACATTCACATATACAATGAATTTCAGTCAACTGTACGAGATTCGAAACTGTGGTCTAAATAGGAAAGGAGTTCCCCAAATTTTGGTGGAATACCTGCTGGTATTCTTGAAATAATTCTCCCCTATTGAAAATTGTGCGCGTCTAATAGTGTGGTCTTCATAAGAGAGTTTCAAATGGCTTCCTATGACAGAATATTTGGTAGATGATGAGTAGGCATTTTTGAGCAACTTTTAGTTTTCCTTTACATTAAAAACATATCTGCAAGTGTTTCTAAAATTATAGCCAATGGTTGGTTCATCGCATCTTTTATTTTATCTGCAGTGCGTGAAAAACTTTGAGGTTTTCAGATATACATCGAATTGACATTCGGAAGTTGATAAATCCAGTGTGTATTTACTGCAAGTTGGAGTAAGCTATTTTACAACCTCTAGTCAGGAGCTAATTTGGTATTGTCTGAAAATACTATGAATTCGAATAACAAAACCTGCAGCTGGGATGAAAAAGTACCTGATATCGTTAATACTCAAGATATTTTACACCTTGGTTTGTTTACAACTTTTTGCTAAAAGGTAATTCGGAAACATGTGTTATTTTCAATACTCCCAAATAGTTTCATCGTTTCTATGTATTTTGCAGGCATACAGTGCATTTCACACTAATGCTAATTTGTTACTACGCCCCAGTCAACAATTTCTTTTATATTTGAAGAGCTGGAAACTCTCGCTCCTCTTCTTGGTTCAAATGTAGACCGATCCAAAGCTACAAAAGATAGAAAAAAACGGCGTTGTTAAAGGCCTAAGGGGTCCTTAGCTGACCTAAGAGGTTGTGTTTTACCAGAAATCTATCGATCCAGTCTGCGAGTTGCCTTGGGTCGTATAGCCTGATCGAATTTTATTTCAACTCAGCCGTAGCTATTAGCAGCAAACATATAAAATATATCTAAAACATACAGTTGTTTACATTACATTTTAAATAAAAGGTTACATTCTTTAAGAAATTCAACAATATTGTTGGTATTGGTATTTTGGAAAATTTCACTTAGTTTGGAGTGAATTTTATTGTTCAGTCTCTCAACTGTGAAGAGCGGGCTCTCTACCAGAACATGCTCAACAGTCACAAGCACTTCACACGCGAAACATTTTGGTGGCGGTTCTTTCCTCAATAGATGTTCATGCGTAAGGAGAGTGTGGCCCAGTCTTATTCTGGTAATTATGACTTGATGTAAGTGGTTTGTTGCTTTGTTGTTCCAAGGATATAATGTAACCTTGATTTCCTTAAGTTTGAAAGGTTTTTGAGAGCAGTGGTGATTCCACATTTCTACAATTTTGCAATGGTAATAGGATTTGAGATCTATCGGCAATGCTTTCATACTGATATTACATGCTGGATGTTCTACAGCTTCTCTGGCAAGTTTATCGACTATATCGTTTCCAGGAATTCCAGTATATGAAGGAACCCATAGGAGAGTTACTGTCCTGTTATCTAGTTGTTTCATTTCCTCTTTAATCATATTCACCAGTACGTGATGGGTATATATTTTCGACAAAAAAATAAGGGAGTTGAGAGAGTCCGTGAGTATCAAAAAATCTTTACCAGGTGTCATTTTAATGAAGGAAAGAGCTTTATAGATAACATTAAGTTCTCCAGTAAGAATAGTGGCAGATTCATGTAAAGAAAATTTACAGGCGACTCGTTCGTTACGGATGCACATCCTACAACACGAGCTGTTTTTGAGGCGTTAGTGAAGATTTTCTGGTGAAGTGGGTATTCAGATATTATAGTTTGGTAATCAGCTTGGATCAGCTGGGGATTTGTGGTTACTTTGCTCATGGATAGTAGCTGAGTATTTATATTTGGTAAGGGAATACGCCATGGAGGAGTTCTTTTTGAAAGTTTGGATATTACATATTTGTATATTACAGGAGAGGATGAGAGTAAATTGGAACCTTTACCAAGAACAAATCTGAAGATGAGATTATCAGAAGTGTCTTCACAAAACAAGTAAACCAAATAAGTAGTTTATTCGAGGTTTCATTTTGAAAACCTGGTATACAAGATCAAAATGAATTTCATTTGAGAAGAACGCATGGCTATAGCTGTTGATTTGGGTTCAACAAAAATTGATTCTCTTGTAAAACCGTCTATAATATGCACCATTAAAATGTATAGTAGTATGGTAGCAAACTTGATATATGATGAATTTGCAGAAAAAATGTGCAGTATTTTCCTTGTCACAAAATGAATCAGAGAAGTGAACTTCAAACGTTGAGAGGGATTATTATTTTTCAGCTCAGGTGCTGGCAAAAGTAATTTTCATTAGCATGAAAATGCTAATGAAAATGTAATGTACATCTTTCCGTAATCTCCTAATTTATAAGTCTTGCGAGCTGTTCGACATGAAAGTACTTTATTGATTACTTTTCCTAAATGACATTACGGTACACCTGCCTCGAGATAATATCATTGGCATCCTGGTTTGCCATGAACAGCTCAGCTAGCGCCGCATATAAGTGAATTTCCACTACGCAAATTCGCCATGAAATTTACACGTCACATTTTCCAATGTCTACTTTTGATTGACAGGGATATAAGGCTATTGTTCTGTATTCCATGATATGTAGTAATTTCATTTTATCAGTGAATACTACATATAAAATGAAATATTTGATACTCAAAAATATTTCAATGCAAATAATGTTTGAAAATGGCATTATTAATAACGCATAAATTATTATGATGTGAATGAAATAGTGTGCTCATCACAGAAAATATAAATTGAAATCGTTAGAAGTTACAAGTGACGAAATGGGATGAAATTTTAGGAAGTGGATAATGAATTTTCAATTTTTCCACTGAAACTAGATCTATTGAAAATAGTTATGATGAACTTTTGTAGATATATATCTAACTTTCTCCACATATTCTGATTTTTTTTGACAAAAATTGGAAAAACCCATATTTTCATATTTTCATTTTGTTGATTTTTTTATCGTTCAATATGCTATAATTTTTTATATCACAACATGTAGTTTACGTTTTTTTACGTTCGCAGCATTTGATATCTGTTCTATCTGTCTGTTCTGTTTAAAATCTGTTTTTTCGTTAATCAGCTTCCATACTCTCAAAAGTTGAAAAACTTGTGCAAGCTAAGGACTAACGAGGTCTTACTTTTTAACGTGTGATTCCTAATACGGTATCATTTGAATCAATTGCCTTATTTGAATTGTAGTAAATTTTTATGTTACTAAAAGGTATATAAAAAAAAATTTTAGACGAGTAATAATTTTGTGGTTCTAATTAACATTGCTATAAAACTGCTAGTCTGTGTGTGTGAACACAACTGTTTT
Organism: Leptinotarsa texana; assembly: GCA_015342105.1. Classification (NCBI taxonomy): domain Eukaryota; kingdom Metazoa; phylum Arthropoda; class Insecta; order Coleoptera; family Chrysomelidae; genus Leptinotarsa; species Leptinotarsa texana. The sequence goes on from WOGN01004031.1 coordinate 13,989, forward strand.
TAATATAAATAGAGATGGTGAGGTTAAAACTCTGAGGGTTTTGAAATGTTATCTACATGAAATTCTGTTAGAAATACCTAACACAGAGTGTATGATGCGGTTTTGTGCAATGAGCATATCATATGCTGTTATATATGTTATATGTTTTGATGAACTAGATGATCTCCAAATCCACATTTTGTATGGCAGTCTTGAGTATATTTGAGTATGATATAGTTTAATCAGATGATTATTACTAAGGATCGATCTCAGATTTCTAAACTGATAAGAAAAGGAATTAGGTTGGATACCAGCATTCGGCAATGGTTGCTCCAGGTAAGACAGTCATCAATATGAAGGCTCAAAAACTTGCTTTCTTGAATATTTCAAGAGATGTAAAGTGGAAATAACACTTCTATAGAAAATTTTTTCAGAAAGTTTCATAACTAAAGACATGTTTTTTCAAATGATTGTTTGATATTTTCATAATTTACAAAATTTTATTTGAATTGAAGGGGTTATATTTTTTAGGAGTGATTAATTTTTGGGAAAGAAAGTTTTTGGCTTTCTACTACTCCATCTTGATACAAAAAAGAAGGATGA
>WOGN01004032.1:0-14570 GCA_015342105.1 Leptinotarsa texana
ATATAAGAGAGACAGTAGAAACAAATTTACAAAAAATATACACGTGGCTAAATAGTACTAAACTGTCACTGAATGTAAACAATACAAACCCTCTAACCTTTTCCACACCCTTCGTGATCAAACCAAAAACTACAAAATAAAAATGCATATACCTCACTGTAATAATCAAAATACTTGCGTCTGTCAGACCATGGAACAAACCACATCTGTAAAATACCTCGGAGTTATTTAAGATCAGCATCTAAAATGGACCAAACATATCAACTTTGTAACAGAAAGGCTCCGAGTATTAATGCACAATTTTTATGAACTACGTGACAAACAACTAATTAATATCTATTATTTTATTTATATTTATTTTAACATTTTTGATCGTTTTGATATTAATGATTATATGTAAAATGGTTCTGGAGAAATAAATTGAATTGAATTGAATTAGGCCTTTCTGTATCTCTAGGGAAGACTTCTATATTTTTTTAAGAAGAAGAAGAAATGTAGGAAGCTAAAATATTTCTTCTCCAAAAATCAAATAAAATTTACGTCTAAAAATTATTCGATTGGATCAACGAACCGATGGAATAATTCCAGCTGATAATTTGTACACGATCTGCGTCCTGGAAAACATGACCTGTGAAATATGAATCAACAGAAAATTGTTCAAAGCAATTATTTCAGTATAACTAATATTTCTGTTTCCTGCCCAACTGATGTTTATTAATAATCATATCGCGACCGGCGGATATTGGAAACTGATATAAAACATCATTTGAACTAATTTGACAAAGTTCGATTTCATTACAAATCTAATTAATAATTTATTCAGATTATGTTGATGACATTGGTGATTAAATTGCTGGGTATTACGAGAATTGAATGATGTGATTCTGTTTGTTGAATTGATCACCGTAAACAATACATTTTTAAAAACACATGTCTGTTCGTTAAAATGAAACTAATCAACTTTGGTGAACTTTTTCCGAAGTTTCAAAATTTAATCTTCTGTTGGAATATGTCGTTCATATTTCGTTCAACAATATCATCGATTCAATTCACTAAGCGATTTGGAGTGACCTCATTGTGCTCAGAGTGAGTTTGGAGTCGCAACATGGATGTTGACAAGCCTCAAAAATCGAGACTTCTGCTAGCTGAGGGCTCATTATTATGATTCTGTTTGTTGAATTGATCGCTTTATGCCGTAAACAATACATTTTTGAAAACACATGTCTGTTTGTTAAAATGAAACTAATCAACTCTGGTGAACATGGTTGTTGACAAGCCTCAAAAATCGAGATTTATGCTAGCTGAGGACTCATGAAGTATCACTTATAAATGTGCAATTCGTGCAACTCCTAGCACTAGTTCAATGATACGCAGTAAATTTCGATCATCCGGCAGTTGGGATTGAACCACTGCTCACACAGCGGTTGATTTAATGAGAGAACGAACAACGGCTGATATTCAATAGAACTTTATTTTTTGGATTTGAATTGCTGAAGGATATGATGAACACAGTTCTCCAGATAGAATAAGTTCGAGGTGTATTGAGTTGAACCTCAAAACAATGAGCAGCAACAGTCCGTCGCGTATTTCAGATATGTACTGCTCTCGATGAAATCAAATGTGCCAAAGCACTTGAACACCTCCTGTGTAGGGATCTGTACTTTCGATATTCCAGGGTAGCAAGATTGCACGTGATGTTCGCATATCAAATCCGGCGGATAGATTTTTCTGGATAGAATCCAGTAACTTCAGAGTTAGTTTGGGGACAGAGCTCCATACATGAGAACAATACGCCAAAGAAGTTCTGATCTGAGCTTTATAAAGCATCAAAATTTGCTGAGTTGTGTACAGTTTTCTGGTTCGGAACAGTGTTCAAGCTTTTGAGCAATATGATTCCAGCAATATGATTCTGCCAAGACATATTCGTGTCTATTTTAACCCCCAATAAACATCAAAGCAGAAAGCGGAGTTGTCTGATATGACATCATTATATCCGGTTTGGAGACATTTATCTCCTTGGAGAAAACCGATGCCTAAATTTTTGTGGCATTCAATTAAACGTGGTCACTTTCACCTTGATTCGAAATCACTTCTGGATCCTCATTAAGATATGCAACCTCCTGATGCCGGTGAAGATGTGCCTCCATAGCCGAAATGATCCGACAAGCAAACCCTCATGTCACACACGGTCAAAGTCCTCAGAAATATCAGGCGCATCAGCTCTTGATTTTCCATGTTCACCACATGAGGATTTTTGGATACATTTCTCGATAGCTTTTCCCAGATACCGTACATCTGAAAAAAATGCAATGAAATAATTTGTCGATGGATACGAAAAGTGTCACTAGTATTGTTGAAGGTGAGTTTCGAAAGGTCCTATTCTGTTCACTTGATAACTTGAATATTATATAATGTGCAGCCTTGGTGCTGATGTTGACAAAAGTTCTTATGGTAGTTGACTACTAGTTGACTTGTAGTTGACTATTAATCTTTATCAAATATAGAAATAGGCTCACTGCCGTGCCTGTACGTCTGTCTGAACACAATGATGGATTGTCATCGGTTTTTTCCAATGGAGGAAGTACTCGCAGACGGAGCTGAGAGGCGGGAAGACTTTCAAAAGGCCTCGGAGGAAATTAGATCATTGCAATTTTCACATAGACCTCTAAATATTTCGAAATCGAAGTATAGCCCATATTACTTCTGAATAGGCGAAAGAATTTTCAAAACTGATGTTTTTGAGTTTATCCATTCGCTTCGATCTTTGTATAAGGTGCTTCCTAACTACGGTACGAAACTTTAAGGGGTGATTTATTAGTTCATTTCAGAAAACAATAAAGTTTTTACGAACACATGTCTGAAGTTTTTGAGATACAGGGTATTGAATTAAAATAAAAACGTTTTTATAAAATTATCATAAATAATCTTACACCGATATGCTTGAGATTTGCTGCATATATTTGAAGTAATAAGGCGCTCATTAGGACCTAACTAGATTGGAATTATTAGCTCCAGTGGAGTTTCATTGGCCATCATTATTGGCAAAAAGTAGGTCAATCACTTTTTGTTGAAGTTTTTGATTTTTTAGATTATCTGACCAGAAATCCAACTTTTTGTCGCTTGTGTTTCCTTCATATGTGAACTCGTAATCCAGAAAAAAATTGAAGCAACTCTGCATATCATGAACACCTGCTTTGGATGGAGACCAGCATACAGTGATAGTGTTGTCATATCTGTGAAAGTCATAGTTGTCAATCAGCAGAGATTCCATCTTGAATAATTATACAAAGACTAAAATGGATGACATCCAATTTATTTATGAATTAGCAAATAGAGAAGCAAAAAAAGCACGTATAATTCACCAGGACAGACCAGAAACTGTAACTACGCTTGAACTAGAAAAAGTTATACTTTATGCGGTAAAAGCAGAGCTTTCATGTGTACCAGGAAGACTGCCCTATATATGGAAGTCAGCCCAAAAACTGTATAGACAGTTCTAAAAAGAAAAATTCCATACTTATATCACATTCATCTTTCAGATAGTACCAGGAAGATTGTACTTCAGCTGGAAGTTAGACCAAAAACTGTATGGACAGTTCTGAAAAGAAACCTTCTATACATATATCAGATACATCTTTCATATAGTACCAGAAGGATTACACTTCAGCTGGAAGTCAGCCCAAAAACTGTATGGATAGTTCTGAAAAGGAACCTCTTATACCTATATCACATGGATCTTTCAGATAGTACCAGGAAGATTGCACTTCAGCTGGAAGTCAGTTCAAAACCTGTATGGACAGTTATAAAAAAACTCATATACCTATATCACGTACATATTTCAGATAGTTCCAGGAAGGTTGCACTTCAGCTGGAAGTCAGCCCAAAAACTGTATGGACAGTTCGAAAAAGAAACCTCCTATACCTTTATAATAAACATCATTCAGATAGTACCAGGAATATTGCACTTCAGCTGTTAGTCAGCCTCAAAACCGTATTGGACAGTTCTCGAGAAGAGAATTCAGAAACTTTTTCAACAGAGCAGAGATCGTCACAGAACAGTCACTGGTCTTTTTTAATTGAGCTTGTAATATTTTATGTGAATGTGGCGCTGAATCGCAGGAGGTGAATAATTCATAGAGAACTCAATTCATGTCCAAACAAATACGAAATACATCCAGCATGGGATCTGTGAGATTGCTGAAATGGAAGATATGTTTTTCATGATAGGATATGAGTGCAATAAGCCTTGAATAGCAGAATCCAAAATGATCGGAGTACCCACACTAAAAACTCTTGTGAGTCCATTTCAAACATGACTGAAGGTCATGCTTACTACAAAGTTTAAGCTTCGGAGCTAAGCTCGTCGAAATCATCATATATAAAAGTTCCAATGCTGGGATGATCAATTTGAAAAGTAATTCCTGAAGTTTTCGAGTGGGGAAAATCATATCAAGACTATATGTCGTTTATATCTGGCAGAATGATTATTATGGTTCTCTAAGTTTGAATAGGATGAATCAACTAGTTCATCATCTGTGGGAAAGTTAGTAAACTACTCCAGAATATCCCATATTTCAAAGTCATCCCTTGGGTATGTATAAATGTATTTCCTATATGGAGCGGCGCGTTATTGTGAACCACCACCGTTCTACACCGTTAGACCGGAACTGTATCGGCAGAGCATGAACCTGTCACAAAATACAAGGACTGAGGTACGCGCCATAACTGATTTATTCATTCCCCGAGTCAAAAATCTGGAACACAACACCGTCCGTGCTCATGAGCGATGATCCAATGGAATATTTAATTAAAGACATGGTCTAACGCTCGGGAAATTATTGATGAAATTCAAAATCAATAGTTGTTTCGGTTACAGAGTAATGAAATGTAGCACGGACTTTGGTTTATGTTTCGAAACTATTTCTGGTGTGATATACTTATTGAAAATCTATTTATTATTTTCTTATTAGTCAGTGGGCTATGCTTGAAGACTGGCAGTAAACAAATTTGAAGAAATGAACTTTAAACGTTCAAGCCCTTAGTGGTATTAGCCAGGGGAGTAGTTGTTTTGTGATAGGCGTCAGTCCATTCAACCTATTGTGTAGACTGGCTTGAATGTTTAAACTTCATTTCTTTAGATTTGTTTATTATTTGTGATATGGAAAAATCTTCAGACCAGTTGATTAGTACAAATACAGTTTGATGAATTGGCTGTGAATTCAATTTTAGGTTTGCAAAATTTCAATCTCCACAGTGTCTTTCATGAAAAAGGCTACTATGCAATTTACAGTTCATGCATAATTCAATTAGGCAAGTTGAAGTTTTGAGAAAAACAAAATCTGTTGAATATAAAAAACAGAATGATTCGTTGAACAAAACTATCACAACAGAAAACCTTAAATAATAAAACCACTTCTGTAAACAAAGTTCGCCATGTGAATTTAGGTCTTCAATTTCCACTCATCCTCTCAAAGTGAATCATTCATTCACATCGTACTATGGTTACACACTCAAAGCCTCTGTAATTATAAAAAACCTCAATGGAATCCAATGAAGAAAAATTGATACTGTCGATGGAATCTCCAGCAAAATTGATTTTTTTGTAACGATTTTTTAAGCTACTTCAATTTTTTTCCATCAATAATGCCTCTTTCGATAATATAAGAATCGAATTGTTGTTTATATCCTACATTATTCTCTTGAACTGTTCGTTATATGTAATACAAACATGTGTGTTATGGTGTTTTCTGATATGAAGATCAAACCTTGGAAGTTGGTACTGTTACTAATGATCAGGACAATTTGTTACACTGAAACAGATATCACCGTGTTGGCAATGAAACACCTCAATACCGACTCATATGTATGTGTATGCCAACCAATCAGTTACGCCTGGAAATAAGTAGTCAACCCAACGATTCAATATTCTATAGGATCCATACTCTGCGATGTGAATTTTGTATGAGTAACAAATGGGTGTAATGATGAAAAAGTCATTTTATAATTTTTGATTCATCAATTTCATTCCAGGATTTTTCAACCAACCCACTCGAGGTTCATTTTCCAATATATTGAATTCATTATGAAGTTTTTTATCATTAAGATCTTGTCCATTGTAAGGTTTCTTATCACTGCTGTCATTAACAGCAGGCAAATCATCGGTTGGAAACCACCACCTTGTTTCTGACCTCTCCGGAGCCTCTAACCTCATGTTCCAGGAATCCATCAGTATATCTAACGGGTGATTATCCATATAGACCCATGTCTCAAATTGATGGCATCTCTCCCATGTTTCCGGATGATGAAGGTGTCATCCACGTAACGTAGCCACAAGGTCGGTTTTAATTCAAATGTGTTAATTGCTTTCTCTTCAAAACGCTTCATGAAGTAAGTGGCTATCACTGGGCTAAGTGGACTTCCTATCGCAACGCCATCTAGTTGCTCATAGAAGTTTCCCTCCATTGAAAGTAACTCCCGTGAGATATGTTCTAAAAAGTCCGATAATATCACTCGTAAACAAGTAGACTAGCCCCGTCAGAGAGTCTTCCAGTGGGATATTGGTAACCAAAGACATAACGTAGAAGCTGACCAGAATATCTGTCGGCTCTAGAGTTAAGCCCCCAGTTTCATTAACGAAGTCTGTCAAATCATTGACGTAGGAGTTTGTCTTTCCCTCATGAGGCTGAATGAGCAAAGCTAGATTCATCGCTGGGTGGTAGGCCGGTGAGCCTAGCGCACTGTCTATTGGTCTCAGTGGCATGTTACTTTCATGTTCTTTGGAAAAATCGTAGAGTCTGTGTGTAAAGGCTCCAGTTCTGACAATGATTCTCTGTACGGTTTTTGACAGCAAGACAGTTTTTATGCTTTTGTTAACGTTCCTCAACCTTGTTTGTGCTGGGTCTCGTTTGAGTTTGCGGTAGAATCACCATGGCATTTCCGTTGTCTGCTGAAAGATTCATCATACCCTTATCAGCGTTCAAGCGTTCCATGGCTGCACTCTCTCTTTTTGAAATGTTGCATTTTGAATGTCGTGCTCAGCTCAGATTTCTTCCGCTTCCTCATCTGGTAGATTCCTGTTTGCTGTTTCCGTGGTTATTTCCTCGTTTGGTACCTCGCCCGGCATGATCGCAAAATTACCGCCTAGTTCTATAACTGTAGTTTCGTCTTCAGTGGGAACCTGGTCTGTTTGGTTTATGATTACTCTAACTAATCTGACTGTGGGGCTGTTGAACCTCTGAGCCTTCACTTCGTGGATTTTGCTTACTGTGTGTTGTAAATTTTCAACTTTTGAGTACGATATGCCACCGAATACGTTCCAGTCTTCAGGTTTCATTTGGTTGCCAAGCTCTAGGTGTGTTTTTAGCAAGGCATTGTCCGTCTTCGCTAGCTGGCCCTTGTATGGTAAATTCGTTCACCTAGAAGGTCTCTTTCACTTTTTGAATGAATTCGATTTGCCCCAGCTAATTTGAAAGACCTTTTCAGTTTCAAGAAAGCTGGTATGCCGTTTAAGTTCCGACAGCAGCATTGAAATATCAAAGTCTTCATCAAATGTGATTTACGTTCTTACCATTATCAAGTTGATTGTGTAGTCTCCATATTTCCTCCCCTAGAAATTTTTGAAAAAATGGTTGGGGTTTTTGCGGCGAAAGCCTTTACTATTTTGTCAGGAGAGCTCTCACTTCCGGATGCAGTTTTACACAATTGGTCTGGTGAGATATTATGTAACTCAGCGGAAACTTCATAAGTTGAGCCTTGAAAATTATCACTATACCTGAATATTTCCATTGGTGATTCCATAGAATGTATTCGTCACTTCCAGAAGGGCCCTTTGTTTTCAATTTTGTCGTCCTTAGACATTCAATAATGATTTGTTTGTTGGAGAACTCTCAGTTATCGTCGTCTTTTCTGAAATGGATGAAAAACATCAATTTAGAAAGCTGCTCCTTTTGTCCACCGAGTAGAATGAAATTATCTTTCATCCCCCAGCGAATTATGAAAAAGTGAAACCCGAAGCTCCGTCTGGAGTGAACAACCCTTCAGTGAGTAGTCCCTCCGAAAGTCATAACTCCTAAGAACCTGTCAACACTTTCCGCTGAAAACTTTTAAATTAAGTTTGCGCTGATATCTGAGTGACGCTCTCGCCGTATTTAACAATTAAAACATCTCATTCCCCTACCGGGGAGAGAGGTGTGGTCTCCCGATTAATTAATGTGGAGCATCCCCCGGGACAAAGAGTTGACATCCCGTTGTTGGAACATAAAAACGGGAGCACATACCGTGTAGAATGCTTCAGCTGCGTTTTGAATAATATCACCGACAAGGATATGGCACATCATATGATATTACCCGTCAAAAAACATTTGCGCAACGAGCGTGATATTGTTTTCCATTGTATGAACAGGACCGGTTCTCATGATGATTTGAAAGTTTGGTTATTTGGAAGATTAGATATTTTCTAGGACAAAACGCAAGCAATACAGGGGAATCTTCAAGCGTCTCAGAGAGCGAAAATAGCTGGAGATCAAATTCATTTGGAAAAACGTTCTTAGGATGTTTATTCCACATAAATGCTGTTCTTCAAATGTAGTCTAATCAAAAAGTTCAAAAACATGAAAAATAGAAAGAAAGGCCCTAAAAATATGAGTGATAGCTCTTTCGATTTGGAATCACCTCTAGAAAAATGTTTTTCAAGGATTTTGCTGCAGGTGAAAAATTGCAATTGTTATTATCAAAATAAGATTTAAAAAAATGGTATTTATTTTTTCGTTAATAACTCAGAAGATATCAATATATAAGCAATTTTAAAAAAAGCTCGTTAAAGAAGAGAAAATTTCCGATAAGTATCAACTTTCGAAAAACTATCTCCATTATTTATAATTTCAATTCGACATTAAAATTTGGGTTCCGCGCGGCTGTTACGGCATGGGCGCGCTGTCGCTAAAGAGACTTTATCAAAAAAAAATGTCATTTTGAGAATTTGAAAAAATCTAGTATCTTCTTAACACTTGAATGAATCGAGTCCCGTAGAAAAAAAGTTTCATCACCATTTTTAAAAAAGTTTTTCATTTGTTAACTAACAAATTCTTTCCAAATCTCAGTTGGCATAAATAATGGGATAAAAGGTATAAATAAAAGTAAAAATGAATTTGCTTTTAAAAATCATAATTTACACTTTTAAATAGTTTGGCCAAAAAAAAAATTATTAGTTGAATGTTTATTACTTTAACAATTTCTTATAAAAAAATATTGACCAACGTTATGTTTTTGAAGCAGAAAAAAATAAAAACGGCTATATATGAAAAAGTGCCATGAATTTTATTTTTATTATTTACAATATAATTTTTTATGGCACATTTTCATATATAGCTGTTCTAATAATTTTTTTTCTGCTTCAGAAAAAAAATATGTTGGTCAATATTTGTTTATGACAAATTGTTGAACTAATAAACAAATAAATAATGAATAATTTTTTTTCACCAAACTATTTGAAAGTGTAAATTATGATTTTCAAAAGCAAAATTATTTCTTAACTGATTAAACAATCGAAATATAAAAATATCGATTTTAAACAATCAAGAATTGAAATTAATTTTTTTTTCAAATCATAATAATCTCTAGACAACAATATGGCAAAAAAAAATTTTCAAACATATTGAATTTTTCTATTTGTTTAAAACAATTCAATAAACAAATTACGTAAATTACGTAAAAAAATCATATTTTATGTTAATAACTGCCACTATTCAATGTGCTAAATGTCAATTGAATGTCATTTTGCAATAGATATAAAAAATCATAATTAACAAATTAATATATTTTCATGAATTTTTATCACAGAATCGTACGAAATATATATAACAAAAGGGTTTCACAAAGTTTAAAATTTATATGCCAATTATTTATACCTTTTATCCCATTATTTATGCCAACGGAGATTGAGAAAAAATTTGTTAGTTAACAATGAATAAATTTTTGGAAATAAAAATAGTGATAAAACTTTTTTCACGGGACTCAATTCATTCCAATGTTAAGAAGATACTAGATTTTTTTAAAATTTTCAAAATGACATATTATGTTATAAAAAACTTATTTCTTTTGATAAACTCGTAAACATACCGTAACAGCCGCGCCGAACCCTATTTTCAACGTCAAATTGAAATTATAAATAATGGAGATAGAGTTTCCTGACCTGGGACTTTTTTATCGGAAATTTCCTCCTCTTCAACGAGCTTTTTTCAAAATTGCTTATATATTAATATATATTAATATTTTTTGAGTAATTAACGAAAAACTGAATACCATTTTTTTCAATATTATTTTATTAATAACAATTGCAATTTTTTCCTGCACCAAAATCCTTCAAAACCATTTTTCTTGAGGTGATTCAAAATCGAATGGTCTCTCGCTCATATTTTCAGGACCTTTATCTCTATTTTTCATGTTTTTCAACTTGTTGATTAGAATAATGAAAGAGTTTTTGAACTGTGAAGTTCGAGGTGTACTGAGTTGAACTCCAAAACGATGAGCAGCCACAATCAGTCGTGTTTCTGGTATGAACTGCTGTTGGTGGAATCTGAAGTGGCAAGTCACTTAGACACATCTCGTGAGGGTATCTATGAGAAAGAAGCAAATCTCCAACATTTCCTTCAATGTTCCAAACTATTTCGGGGAATTGAATTAAACCCGTTCACTTTCGTCCCAATTCGAAATCACCTCTAGATCCTCATTAGGATATGCAACATTTTGCTGCCGTTAAAGACATGCATTCAAAGCTGATGTCCTAGAATCCAAATGTAATGACGGGACAAGTTTTCTGTCGTCAGCAAAGCAATATATTTTTGTTTTTTTTTTCGATAAATTGTAGATATACAATAAAAAAAAATTTGGTGACGATATGCATCCCTGGAAAACACCAGCATTGATGGTAAAAGTATTCAAGAGATAGTCATCGACGGGCACTTGTAGGTAACGTTTTTTCAGCAAACCGACAAGCCATACACATAAATACACTGAATGGCACAGCAAATGGCCCAAGCAGATGATATTCAATGGATAGAAGCAGTGAAAAAAAACGATTTTAATAATTTTTTGGTTCACAGTAAAGTCTCATCATGAAAATGAATGAATTACTCCAAATAATACAGATAACATAATAATCACCATTAGAGACGCCAAAGGATTGACAAAAAACGTAAATCTTGTTTATCAGCGATGATAGAGTGTCTCAACAATACTATGTTATCTCAATCAAGGATCACCGAGGAAAATTCAATCACCTCAAAAATGAAACTTCGTTTGAAGTTATCACAAGGAAACTATCAAAACTAGAAATTGATTTACTGTTTCTTTCAAGGGACCTCGAAACAAGAAACGATTATTTCACTGCAATGAAAAATCTCTGATTAGCGTTATAATCCGAATTCAGAAATTCACAACATCAGAGCATCTATTGACAACCAAAAAATTAACAATTATCATGTGTTGTGAGCAGTAGGAAATTTGATGATACTCATCCAATCTTGAACGTAACTTAGCCAAAACTCCATAAGAAGTAGAACACCACGATACTTTAAATTTTTTTGTCCTTTACGGAATTTTCTCAATTTTTGTGCATTGATGGAGAAGTGAAAAACCAAAAAGCTTTTTTTGTTTTCATTTTCCTTCTGCTAATGCACATTTTTTTCACACGTGCAGTTATATCTTTATGTCAAACTACTGATTGGTACTCAAATTTGACCCCTTTTTCCACTACAACTTCATTTGCCATTTTGGGAATTTACGAAGTGTGAATTACTTCTGCTACAAGTTGGGAGCAGAAGTGAATAATTGAAAAAATTATGAATTATGGCCACCAATCCAAAATTTAAATGTGAAAATCATATGATGTTTCGTTAATTTCACTCTATCCATAACCGACCTTTCTTAGCATTCTTATCTGATCTGGTTCTGCTAGTTCAATCCATTGTTAATTGCATTGATACTGTACTCTTTGCATTATAATTATTGACAAAATAAAACGAATATTATTCTCTGCATTCTTCAATGTTCCTCTACCTTTAGATGATCATTTTTGATAATTAGGTTTGAGGATTTCGATAATCTATGAATGATATTCTACTGAGGGAAAACAGATTACCACTGAGTTCGATGATAGAAGAAAAAGAAGTCTCTGGTATGCTTCGCCTTATTGTCCTTATAGAAAATATGGTGTTTATGATGTTTCAAAAATTTCAAGGATGCTATGGTTCTTCTGAAACGAGAGAACTCTGAAATTTTGTGACCTTAAGCTAACGCCTCAATCGGTCCTGTAGTGACATAATGCGTGTTCGGCTCAGCATAGATTCAGCCAATATATAATGGACGCATTCTTGTTTGGGTAAACATTTGCTTTCTTATTGATTATGATGGCAAATTACTATCTGAAGTGATATCACAATACCGTAAAGTTTTGTCGATGAATTTCTATTTTCCAACAAGAACGTTGTTATTGAGCAAAACCATGAGGATGACCAGCATATTTATTGCTGGTTGCTTCTTTTTTATCACTTCAAAATAATAAATTTCGAGTTTCAAAAAGGAATTCATTTCAGAGAATTTTTCGTTATTATACTACCAAATAATCCACAAAAATGTGACTTTCAACAAAATTACCTGTTTTCTACGCTCATAAAATATAATTATCACTGCTTCACTTTGTATACCAATTAATGCATAAAGACCCACAACTGATTTGAAAACTATAATCAGCCCTCAATTATAGATTTATAAATTCATTAATTTGAACATTGAACTGATGATTACTCAAGCATCATACAGAGAGGGTGAACTTGTTACAAAAAAAGGAAACCCAGAATATTTTGTCACCGGAAGCTACCGCCTGAACCGGTCCTGCATATGGGATATAGAATGTTCGTCCTTCCATGGCTGCAGCCGACATAACATGGATGTATTCTTGTTTGAGTGAACTTTTGACTTTTCATAAATATGTAGAAGAAGATGAATGAGAATTGTATACTGAATATGATAACGTTGAATATGATAATATGATATCGTTGTTCTAATAAAAATTCTTTCAACACTAAAAAAAACGAATTATTTTCATTCTGAAGCAGCGAACTGATTTGTGGTTATACGAATATACAGGTTGTTTCACAGTGACAAGGGTTTTGTTCAGCGATGGTTACGTTTCGATAGAATGAAAGTATGGATAACTAATTGAATATGGACAATTTTTTATGAGTAACAATTCATTCATCTGCTCTAAATTTTCAGAACTCTGTAGGAGGGTAAAATACCTCGCCATTTCCGAGCAGTTATTTCCAGCGCGGTCCCAGAGTGATTTTTTATTTTTATGCCAACCCCTGCATTTGGATGAAACATGACAGTGTTTGTGGTAGAAGTAAACTTCTACCACAAACCTAGGTAAACGAATGGGACTCGACAGTATTAGCTACTCCCGAGAGGATTTTTTAGTTGCGATTCGACCATGGAAGTGAAAATTTTATTTTGTAGCGTAGACAATTACTTTTGTTCATGGGAAAAACGAGTATACTACAAGATATGTATTTTGTTCTCATGGTGCAATCTTTCTGTAGCAAAGATCCAACAATTGCCACAAATTCATCAAACAGAAAACATTTCTTTTTGGTTCCATTTTCGGTGGTACGAGTGCTCGTATCACCGGTAGCGTTTTCCAGCAAGAACGCATTCTTTCAAAGCGCAAATGGATAGCACCATCCGCTGGTGAAATATTGCAGAAGCAGCAGACTTCATAGTGGTTGCTTTGAAGGCGCGAACGATACTAGACGACGACATGGAGATATCCCGTCTCCAGTCAGAAATCCGGACTGCCGGGAAATCGCCCGGAAATTGCGGAATGAAGTGTCTGCGACTTCCGGGCGATTTTCGAGTACTTACTGTATAGATTTTCACTCAGCAATTTACGCTCAGAAACAGCACTGGGAAAAACCGCTTGGGCTAACAGTAAATTGCAAATTTCTGAGCATATTTATTGATCTTGTCCTGGTCGAAGCAACAAAAAACAGAACATTAAACTTGATAATAGATGATAAAAAACGTTGTCAAGTTGTAATGAATGTGAGAGTAAAACTTCCTAATTGAATTCAAAATATTCAGATAATATTGAAATATATGCTTGGTTTATCATTTGTACCTATGATACATTCTTCAGACATTTTGATTTGACTAATAATAATACTGAATATCAAGTAAGACAAGCCCAACTGAAGACTAGAATCACTTCGAATTGAAGAAATCTCTTGTATTCTCCCACAAATTTCAATAAAGTTACTCACCACTAGATGTATAATTCAAGCGAACAGAGGGAAATTATACCCTTCAAGTTCAGCTACACACATTAATATTAAACAGCTGCCTGTTTGTATTTCACTACTACTGAATAACTTTTCAACTGAAATAACCGTTTATTTTCAGCTATATCTGAGTTTCGCCAGAGTCAATAAAAAACTTCAGGTAATCGCGTTATAATATTTACGAAAGAGAAAAACACAATAATATAATGATAATAATATTTATTTCACTTGTTAAAC
>WOGN01004033.1:4554-14570 GCA_015342105.1 Leptinotarsa texana
ATAGACAGGTTAGTACCTATACAGAGTCTAGTAAAAGAGTAGCGGTAGATTCAAACTGCAATAAAAGTAATTTAAAATAATTATGAATTTCAGATTTATTTCCTAGTGAAATATGAATCAAATCTGTTCAAATCTGTTTAAAATCTGTTTTTCCGTTAATCAGCTGCCGTCCCCATACGAACGACAACTCTCAGAAGTTGAGAAACTTGTGCGAGCTAAGGATTAACGAGGTCTTACTTTTTAACGTGTGATTCCTAACACGGTTGCAGAATCATTCCAGCTTCAACCAGATAAATTCTCTCGAGAAAAATATCTGGTTGAGGCAGAAATCGAACTCACGACCTTCCGATCGTGAGTCGGACGCACTACCACCACGGCCAATTCCACAAATATAGATGGTAATGAAATAAATTTAATTAAATATAATAAATGAATATGATTTAATAAACGATTGAGGTTATATCTTATTCTAATCAATGGTAATTAACTATGAAAAATTTACTATTCATTTTATGTTTAGAGCATACATATGAATATTTTTTGCACTGTTAAATCCACTCTCCTCGAAGCATGTATCCATTTCTTACACCTAACCTCATTAATACGAGGTTTTATAAATGGTATGAAAAACACGTATTTTCCGGATATCTTATCCGACGTACAATTCGCAAAACAGCAATATTTTGTTGGCATTATACTAGCAGGAAATAATTTTTTATATCAGATTAATATTTTTAAATAATAAATTAATATTACTTAAATAACACTGTTTTACATGTTTATGTTTGTCCCATTACTAGTGCTGCCTCTCGTGACACGTTCGATGTACTATTTTCAGATAAAAGGCTCATTAGGTTGTTTCGCAATCTTGCGAAAATGTCTCCAAAAGATTGTCTTCTCTCTGGATACCTCTCATAATACAAATTGCTTGCTGTTTCTGCATTTTCCCGACTATCATATCCCATTCAAATTTCTCATACTTCATTGAGAATTTTTTTGAAAATTGAACAAAAAGCACTCATTGAAGAGCGTCTTTACTGCTTAAATGAAAATTTGACAGCTACCAGTAAAGATTTGCATTTTGTTTTCTCGCCGCATCGTCCAATGCCTACTTGATAAAGATGTGCGTTTCACCATTGAGTTAGTCAGTGAGTGAGTTGACTATCAGAGACAAAAATCAGTTTTCATCTATCAAAATTGTGTCCAATTTGGCCTACTCTGTATAACAAATGATATTTTATTAATTTTCTATTTTTGTTCTAACTCTGAAGACGGCGATAAACGCCGCCGAAACATTGGAAATCTAATTGTTAATTAATGAGTATGTATTTCATGTCCAACCGCAAGTGAATTTTAAAACAAAATATAACACATGAGAATCATTTGTATTGTATTACCCGGTTCTTTCTATGTGATAAAAAATTGATAAAGAGAGGCAAATAAAAGCCAGTTTCGTAATTCTAAATTCAGCTACATCGCCAGATCTTTTTTACGTTATAATGTATTTTATCAAAGCACAATTATTTGCTAACATATAACTTGAAATATAAAGAAATATATGTTTAATCTCCTAAAATTCCTTTTCTCGTCATCTAGATCAATTTTCAAAAATATATTTTTTCAAATGTATACTGAAACTTCAAATATCTTAGAATTTTTATGTCCATTTCTGAAGAATGAGGGGCAGATTTTGGCCTCCGAAACGTAAAGATAAGTATTGTATTATTTCTTAGCAAGTTACGCAGTAACTTATCGGGCTTAACTAAAAAGTTTGCCCTTTCTACACTTGTATAAAGTTCTCCATCAAGCGAGTATTCTAAGTGAATTGTAATCAGTGCAGTACCTAGTTGTGTAGTAAGTTGTCTAAGTATTATTAGTGTTGTTGTTTTAAAAACGAACCCCGAGTAAATATCGTAACAATACGTTTCCATATCACCTGATTTTCTGGAAAGATTTTGGGGTCAACCAAGATCACCAGGTTATCAGCGAAGAACAGGAGAAGAATATCAGTTACCTTGTCGATATTCATGCCGCTACCTCCATCGATTACCCATAGAGGGAGCATACATAGATTCATAGAAGTCTTTCCAGACCATTGTGGATATTTCTGGTATACTAACGGGACTGTATTAAAATTGAATCAGTGTGTTTCAAAATTGATACAGTGATTTGATACAAATCACTTGTATCAAAATGAAGTCATTTTTTGTTCAGCATTGATATTTTAAATATTGTGATGGAGAAAACTACCGAACAACAAAATTACAGCCATTTTCTGTGTATGACATGCAATAACTTTGACATTTAAAAAATTTCTAAAAAAAAGGTTTACTGGGTTTACACGGATTTTTGCGATTTTTTCTATTGTATTGACTCAATTCGTTTTGGATATATAACATGACATTTGAAATTTTGGATTTTAAAGAGAGAACAGCTAATCAAAAAAAGACATCCGCAACAAATGCAATCACATGTAACATTTCATCACGAACGTATTTTCGAATATTTGAATAAAAACACCAATCTATCCTCAATATCTAATCTGACCCCAGAATTCTGAAACGGACGTATTGTCGTATTGAAAAAACTATTTATCCTCAACATCTAACCTGACCTCCGAATTTGAAAACGAACATATTTAGTAAAAACTATCTTTACTCAACATCTAACCTGATCACTGAATTCTAAAAGGAACGTACTTTCAAATACTTAATTTCGGAAAAACTATCTCTACTCAACACCTAACCAGACCTCCGAATTCGAAAACGAACGTATTTCCGAATATTCAACTTTGACAAAAATATCTTTCCTGAATATTTAACCTGTTTTACTGAATTGAGAAGCTCATGTATTTTAGAAAATTAACCTAACCTAACCTAACCTGACCTACTAAAATGAAAACCTCATGTATTTTAGAAAATTAAATATTTCCTCAACATCTAACCTGACCTACTAAATTGAAAACCTCATGTATTTTGGAAAATTAAATATAGAATTTAAAAAACATATCTATCTTCAACACCTAACCTGACCTCCGAATTCGAAAACGAACTTATTTTCGAATATTTAACTTTGGAAAAATATCTTTCCTCAACATCTAACCTGACCTACTAAATTGAAAACCTCATGTATTTTAGAAAATTAAATAAAGAATTTAAAAAAAACTATATATCCTCAACATCTAACCTGACCTCTGAATTCGAATACGAACTTATTTTTGAATATTTAACTTTGAAAAGAAATATGTTTCCTCAACATCTAACCTGACCTACTAAATTGAAAACCTTACGTATTTTAGAAAATCAAATATAGAATTTTCAAAAAAAACTATCTATCCTCAACATCTAACCTGACCTCCGAATTCGAAAACGTACTTATTTTCGAATATTTAACTTTGGAAAAAACATCTCTCCTCAACATCTAGCCTGACTTACTGAATTTAAAAATGCATTTCAGAAAAGGGATGGAAAAAGGTGCTGCGATATGGAAAAAGATGTGTAAATAAAAAATATGTGATTTGCAATCGTTTGTTGCTCTAAAAATTGTAAAATATGACATCATATGACTTCATACAAACTTTGACAGGCTATATCTCGAAAACTAATTGAGTCCGACAAAAATAAAAATTGTTCTGGATTCCTACTATCACGTAGTATCATCCTAGAAAAAACCGTGAAAACTAGGCACTAACAATTCAACACACTGCTGTAAAGTAAAATATGACGTCATACAAACTTTGACAGGCTAAATCACGAAAACTAATCGAGTCCGACAAAAAATTAACATTGTTCTGGATTCCTACCATCTGTAGTATCATCCCAGAAAAAATCGCGAAAATCCGTGAGTATCCCATAAAGTACAATTCAGCCTACTCTATTCGAAACGAAATGTCTGAACATTCCTTTTCTCAACTCTTAGTTTTGAACTAGCTATGTATATTATACCTTCTTATAACATTGCGAACATCAGCAGCTGCCTGGATCGATTTGGAATCAACATCATCGCCCATGCGTTTGACTCTTTCTATCCGATTTGTCACTGATTCGGTAGCTTTCCGAACTTCAGTAATGAGTTGGTGACTTTTATTTTTCGCCAATAGCATAGATAACTCAACCGCTTCGTAAAAATGGGATGAATGTTCAGTTGCGGCACATTGGCTACAAATGTTGATGCCGCAGTCATTGCAATATGTTCTGAGATCCCTATGGTGGATACTGCATTGTTCCACCTGGAAAAAAGTGCGTTTTAGCATGCATGATGAGGGTCTGCTTTTCTTTGTTCTGATGAGCAAATCTAGCTATCGCTTAACCTGATTTCTCTAGTCTGTACTAAGAAATGGCTTGGGAAACTCGAAATGAGGTTTCTTCAACTGCCCACCAAATTGTAATGCATTGAAAGTATAATCTAGTCATATACATACGCAAATAAAACATTCTGAATCGTACTTACCAAAGTGTGGCTGAATATCAAGGATTCAAATGAATCGAAACTGGTGCTAGGCATTATCGGCGGGCTTGCGGATGAACTGGACAGTGATGGTGGCGAATGAAATGGCAAGATTGTGTTTGTCAGAAAATCCATTTTGAATGGTTTATTTGGTTGATCTATGGGAGTTATGGTTGGAGGATTGATTAAACTGCAAAAGAAACATGTGTCAAATATAGAAATGAATATTGTTATATCGATCTCACTTCAAACATGAATTTCGATGATTTTCTTATAGAAGTAAAATTTTATAACTTAAATTTAAATATTCAACATGTCACTCATGAATTTCGTTACTTGGGCAACTAAATCTATTGAATGTATCGTTTTATATGAATTTATACAAAGTGTTCTAAAATGTGATATCAAATCAAATCACTTTACTTCTTCCAAACAACATAGAGTTGTATAAGAGTCATGGTTACAACCGAATAGATGGATTTAAATAAAGAAATGTACAAAAGAAAAATAAGAGTACATTAAGGATTATATAATAATAATAATAATAATAATAATAATGTGTCTTTATTCTGTCAATCTAGGACCATTAATGGTCCTAGGGCTGACGTCAAAGGCGAAGTTCAAATCAATGATTCAAAATTATTGATTTGTTATACCACATAACCTCTCATAAGTTTAACATTATGGAACATGCCTATAATACAGAATTTGAAAAAATTATAATAATTAGGGACTCTTAACAACTTAGGGATCTGAAATGTATTATTTGGTTTATTGCTTCCACAAAACATTCTTATAGTAGTACTTAAAACTAATCACATTCATTTTTTTAAATTTCGTTTGGAATACCATTGTACACGTAGCCAATTTGGTAAATCAATGACCGTTTGAAGAATTCATGATGTTGAATTGGTGGTGCTAAAATACCTTTAAATCAAATATTGATTGTATGAACATCGGTTCGAAATAAAATTTTTTCATATAAGTAAATTGGAATCTTCGTTATGATTATTCTGTGAAATAAGCACACTGCATGCAACCGCCTACACATTGCCGTATTTAACCAACCCGTTTCAACAAATTTATTGGAAATACTTTCTCGCCTTCGAACTCCATGAATGAGACAAACAATAATTCTGAATATTTTGGATTTTTTGCTCATATGCTTTAGTTAATCATGGACCGTACACTAAATCAGCAAAATTCAGGGTACACAAAACTAAACTATCACATAACATTATTTTTGTTGCTTTTGTAAGCAAATTTCCATTTCCAATAATAATCTTAAGAGTCCCATAAGCCTTTTGAGTAAGTTTTTCACGTGTGTTTCGAATCTTAAATTACTTTCGAGAATAAGTCCCAGACTTTCGCTTGATCTACAATGGACAGGTCCTTGTCAAGTATTTTTATTTTGTCTTCCATCTTCTTCCTGACATTTTTTAGTCCAAATATCAAAACATTTGACTTTTTTGGGTTGTTAACTAGACAATGATCAGTTGCAGTTTCGAAAAAATTATTAATAACTTGTGCACAAGCCTTATCAACGTCTTCAGGTTTGAAGATATAGATCTGTGTGTCGTCTATGTATAAATGAGATGAACAATGTCCAAGGGAGTTAACGAGCTGGCTGGTATAAATAGAAAAGAGTAGTGGGCCTAGGATTGAACCTTGTGGCACTCCCGACTTCAATTCTAGAAAATTCGACTTATTGGCTGCTACTGTCACACTCTGATATCTTCACCTCAGCTAATTCTCGAAGAATTCAACACTATCTTCAGATATTCCTATATAATGCAACAAAATTGACATTAGTACATCATATTTTATAGTGTCAAATGCCCTACTGAAATCAAGTAGTATCAGGGCTGTGCATGAATCTCCATCTGAAGCTGAGAGAATATTATCGACTATATGTAGCAAGGCGGTAGTGAAACTATTTCCTTTTCTACATCCAGATTGTCTCGACAGTGAAAGTGATTTTTCATTCAGGTAATTCGTCAGCTGATGATTAACAATTTTTTGTAACACTTTTGACATCGTGGGTGAAATGCTTATTGGATTTCGGATTAGTAGTTTTTGATAGTGGTAACATTGGAGCCTTCTTCCAATTTGAAGAAAAAACATTATTGGTGAGACAGTAATTGATGATATAGGTGAAATAAGGAAGAATTACTGGACGGCATAGAAGAATCATTTTGATATTCAAACCATCATATCCAATTGCATTGGTTTTTATTTGACAAACAGTTTGGGATACCAAATACTGGTCAACTGGGGAAAATTTAAAGTTGGAATCATAAAGTGCATTACTATTATACTGTGATTTAATTTCATCTAATGGAAATATATTAGGATGAAGATATTTCCATTGGGGTCCACATCATTCCATCTCTCGTTTTAGCTTTTTCTAGGGCCAATTTCATTAAACTCAATTTTTCTTTTGTAAGGTCCTCTCGAATAACAATGCCTTTGCCACTAGTTTTTTTTTGCTATAGATGGCATGTTTGGTATCATATCGGGCGAACTTGACGAAGATCGGGCGAATTTTTTTACTGTCGTACTTTCCCAATCTAAAACATTTCTCCATCTTGCTATCTTTCAATGGTATTTCCATTTTTTCACGAAAAGTGCCAAAGACGATTTGACGACAATTTTCATCTCTATAATCCTTCAGACCATGAATGATAATTGAATTGAATCATTCTCATATATCAGCAATAACAAAGGGCCCAGGACTGAACCCTGTGGAATCCTTTGCTCAATTCATTAGAAGTAATCACGGTTTGCAATCTGTTACGCAAATATACTTCGAGAGTGGTGGTTCCAATATGACTGTGAGAGTTTGTGAGCCAGTCATAAAACTAAAACTCAGGCCCTCTGAAAACTATGAATTCATCTCTGATTTGACAAGAAAAAATTGATGTAAATCAGCAGATTAGGATTGTCTTTATAAATTTTGAGTAATAAAAGAATGAGATTGGAAAGCATTGCAGCGCAACCTTTGAAATAATTTCCAAGAAAGATTCTCATACCTCTCTATGAAACTTCAAAGACATTGGAAGAGTTTGCTTTGTCGATTAATTTATTGTCGATATCAATAATCAACAATCTATATTTGCTCATTATGTTACTGTAATTGATTACGCGTAAACTTGATTACTGTTATTTGGTTAACAGCAAATCGATTTCAGCATTACGCCAACCTGTAATCATGTCACAGTAAACTCTGGTATTGTAGAATAATTACTGTAAATTATTCGTAAAACATAATCTAAATGAAATTATTCAACTAGGAACGCTCAAATGATTTCAAGTGAATTATTAGACTGTCCTACTCGATGACAGGATAATGAAATATTTCGAGTCATTTTGATAGAGAACTTTCACGGTATGGTAATGCAACGCTGAGCTTGAAATATGAAACCATATAGTGAAATCAGGAGAAGAATGGGAACATCACCGTCAAGGTCAGATGGCCTGATACACCAGATGAAATTATATACACAGGCACAATTACAACTGTCATAACTTTCTAATTTTTTGATGAGTTTTTCACAAATTTTGTTCTATAACACTTTATTGAAAAAATTAATAAATTAGAACTTTTCATGACGCCCATATCGAATCATGAGTTGATGAGAACTGATCAATAGTGCTATTATCAATAGTCATAGATCCCATCAGCAACATACTTTTAACAACGTGAACCAATCAGAACAACCGAGTAACATTACGGGCCGATAAGAACTACACGGCAAGAGTGCGGATCAATCTTGCGAGAGCATCAGTATAGACACTCCAAAACAAACCCCGTCATCATTTCCACAGTTACCCCAACCAATCTGTGCAATTATAAATAGTAGTGAACACGTAACTCGCCAGTCAGTCAAAAATATAACATTCGTCTGCAAAGTGAACTCAAATACTACTGATGATGTATTCCACAGTAACAGACGATCCCTTTAGAACTTCAGATTCCAGTCGACTACTGGCTACTAGACTGAATTTTATTCTTTTCAATCATGACTTCAGCCGTGGAAGCCTATGTTCGTATAGTCATCGATAAGATAGTGAAAAATGATAATATTGCATATTTATTTTGTAGCATAACAATTCTCTATGGAGCGATTTAATTCACGAATATCAAAAATAAATGAGTCTCCCCAAAGCGGTTTGTTGACCGTGGAACAATATCCGTTCTTGCAAGGGAGATGTCAGAAGTGATAGGGAGAGAGAGATAACTGTCCTCACCCCAAACTTTGAATTAAACAGAAATTTAATAATTTTTCACGTTAGTGTAATTTTATATAATGATTAGAGTACTGAATGAATAGAAAAAGGTAATTTCCGTGTAACTCACTGTTCATATCTTTGGAAGTAGTTGTTACGGATGGACCTTTTCTTTCAGTCTGCATCTGAAAGGAACTTGTATGAAGATAGAGAGATATAGGAAGCCATAACTTTTGTATCCACAAAATATACATTTTTGAATTCAACCTTCCACGTGTTTTCATAATTAGAATTTGGGACGTCTGAGATAAAATATGAATATTTTTAAAACACATTTCCAGTTCTCTAGAAGATCGATCATCATCATTCTTCCACAGTAGACCTATTTCAAAGTGATTTCCAACTCGATTTATTGCAATTTCCATTTTTTTTCAACGCCCTATCATCTTCTTTAGATCTTTCATTTTCTTCCGGGCTTCTTATGCCAAAATTGCCAATTTTGAACGAGTATGTCACTAGATCGTGAATATCTTCATCAATTTGTTCTTGAGATTCACAACAAACGTGAAATATCAAAGAAGATTTATTAGCAACTTTTCCCTGGGGGTATCTGCCGTGTACTACACATCCCAGTAATGTTTTTGATACAAACGGTGCATTCCAGTAACTTTGATATATTTTCCTTGCAATAGTCAAAGCACATTGATCCTGACCAATAAGAATTGTTGGTTATGCATCGTAAAAGAGAAGTGTAGGTGCTTCTCTGATGTATGGATAATTTCTATTCAAGTATTCGACATCAATAGTTTGTCTTGGAAGTAAGAGTCCACTTACAGTTCGAACTTCATTCATTTTGTATGTTGAGTTATTTTCATTGAAGATACCTCTACTGTCACTCTTTTGGAGTTTTCTTGAGTTTTAGTAACATTGTTAAGCCACCGGTAGCAGAGTGACTCAACCGGTCCATCCAGTCATAATTCATAGGCAATTTTGCTGTCTATCATTGTTGTCGTAGCTGCCTCGTCTAATAGAGAAAAGGAAGAAATTTCTTTTTTAGGTCCTCGAAGTTTCACCGGAATTATTCGAAGAAGAATTGTGGGGTTATCTTGTTGGAAAAATAAATTTTTCCAACTTGATTTTCCAGTTCGATATCTTCATTTGAGTTTGAACAAGAACTTGAGGCTTCGTTTTCCTTTTTTGTGAAATCAAGTTTATGTAATATGTTGTTGTGGAATTTTGGGTAATTTTCAATTCCACACTTTTGTTTCAATCTACATGAGTAGATATTATGACCTGGTTTCAAACAGTAAAAAACGAGTTTCTTGGAAGTCACAATTTTC
>WOGN01004034.1:0-14567 GCA_015342105.1 Leptinotarsa texana
TCGTTGCCGCAATATAAACGGCGCTTCCCTGTTCGACAGTCAGTCTGTACTTAGAAAGCGAGCTGTTAACTAATTGTGAATATAAATTGACGTGTGTGAATAAATTAGTCAAATATTGTAAAAATAAATTAGTTTAAGACAGTCAGTGCTTTAATTCGTTACAATATGTAACGTTAATAAAAACCTACTTCATTCAATAACTCAAAAGATAAGGTCACAACTTAACTGAATACATAACTGGATTGAGGAGCAGGAGAGGTTTCAATTTGACAGATAAAGAAGACAACAATAATTTCGGATATGGATAAAAGTTGATATGAATAGAAGTGCTTGAAAGGTTACGATGTTCACATTTTCCATGTGAACATCGTGAACTATAAGATATGTGAACTATAAAATTGGCGATAACTACTCGAATTTATATGTTGAGTATGTGAAATATGACAACGAAAATATTTATTCTAGATTTTCTTCATTTAAACAAATAATATTGGCAATCATTCACAGTCAGATAACAAACATTATATGGGAAATCGCAAATACGTGAAAATATTTTAATTTTAGATTATCCATTGTTTTCCAGTTTCTAAAGCCTATGTTTGTCGGTGGTTATCAGGAATTAGATTGCGAATATTATATCTGCAATCATATAAATCGTTATTCAAAATGTCGAAACCGAAACATTTTTCAAAACATCCTTTCAGTACAGGCTAGATACTGAATTCCTAGGACGGTTCTCACTTGGAATAATATCGTAGGTCCGTGTTGTTTAGTATAATACAGGTGTTAGGCAAGTCAAACAACCGATAATTACTATACTATACTAATCACTACTGAGTCCAATACTTTTTATAATACTCATGGACGAGATAATTAAGATATATACAGTGATGGCTAAAAAAATTAATGCAGGATACAGAAATCTGCAAAGAGCATTTACAAAGCATTTACAGGCCGTTTAATGATCATAGCAGATGGTGAAAAAAATATTCAAAAAAATTTGGATATTTAGAATGAAGTATTATAGGTTTACGAAATGAGGATGAATAAAAACAAAATACAGGTAATGACAATAGGCGAAAATGGAAAAGAGATGCGAATAGAAATAGAAGGAACAAGATGCAGAAATCAACAACAGGATCAAGAGAACATTGAAACTTTACTACGCCATGAATGAAACACATTCATTTACAGAAAAGAGATAAAGTATTTAAATCCAAACCGGCCCACGACACTGGCCATATACCAGTATATGGCCGGTATATGTAGAAGAAAATCCAAGCTCTTGAAATGAAATAGCTCAAACGAGTGAAAGGTATTACGAAGATCGATAGAATAAGAAA
Source organism: Leptinotarsa texana (assembly GCA_015342105.1). Taxonomy (NCBI): domain Eukaryota; kingdom Metazoa; phylum Arthropoda; class Insecta; order Coleoptera; family Chrysomelidae; genus Leptinotarsa; species Leptinotarsa texana. The sequence continues at coordinate 1,344 of WOGN01004034.1, forward strand.
TGTGGGCATAAGAAAAGAAATCGAAGTACAGTCAGCACAAGAATTTGTAAAAACTTAACTGGTGGGGACACTTGTATCGAATGAAAGAGACAAGACTTACTAGAAAAGTTTAGGAATTGAGAATCCAGAAGAATAAGAAGTATAGACCAAGAAAACATGAGATACGACAAAAGGACACATACTGGAAAAAAAGAGTAATACGGGCAGAAGCGAAGCGTTTGAGTACTAACAGAAAATAATGGAAAATATTTAGCCCAACGGAAAAACAACAACCCACCCAGCTAATGCCGCGCAGAGAGTTGAAGTAAAACCATCAGGCACATGTGCAACGTATTTGGAAGATTCGTCGCAAGTTATTTCCCACCATGAAAATCAGGAAGTTCATAATGATCCAGTTTGATATTTCTCTTGAAGATTATCACTTGGTGATCTGAACACATGCCGAAGTGTTGAAATAACGGTGTGGTGTTGGAAAAAATACTTCAGTAATATTCATTACTACACCAAAGGTTCCAAACAGTGCATCACAAGTATCTGTTTCTGTAGAGTAGGAAGGGTGAATATGAGCCCACAGCACTAAGGCCTCATGTGACCCATTGTACATCCTCCCAAGGAGTTGTCCTCCTAGGTCATCGTCCATTCTGTCGTTTCCAGGAAGGTGGAAAGGTCACTAGAAGACATCTCCTTTATATCGGCAGGTGTAGGCCAAGACTCGCCGAACACACACTCTCGTATTGACGATAACTCCGGGAACTCGCATAGGATATTCCTGATAGTCTCATCTTCCTTTTAACACATCCTGCATAGAGGTGTGGCCACTAGCCCCATATTATGGAGGTTTTTCCTTAGTTGATAGTGACCAGTCAAAAATCCTACTGTTAAGTGTAGATTTTTCCTGGTCATCGCCAGATATTTCTTCGGCGCCAGCTTCCCTGGGTCGCCCAAAGTGATCCTGGCAAGATTGCATCACAAGTATTTATCGTACATCTTGAATTTCATATTCTCTAAAAAAACATTTACGTTTCAGCAAAACGAGGATCCTCGTTATGACATGCTTTTTCGAAAGTACTCGAAACCGGCCTGAACAAATTGTTCCTTTTGATGATTTTATTGATTATTATTTTTGTATTCGATCTACGTCTAATAGTCTGATGTTTTACGTAGGTCAAACTGCCAGCCTCCAGAATAGAAAATATGAACTCATCAAAAGATACTCGCCTTCTTACAAAGAGACATGAGTTCAATCATAAATTCAATTTTGAAAATTAACCTTCTAGAAATTATGGATATTGGTAGATTCGCATATTCCAAAGTTTCATGAATAACCAAATTGATTCAAATAACTCGCCAGTGCTAAATTTGTTTATATCAGATAATCATACTTTCTCATAGTCCTCTACTAGAATATTGTATATTGTAATCGATTTATCGTTAGACACTAGATGAATCAAGAGAAAATGGATAAACTTGCAAGCCACAACTGATATATTATTGAATGCATAGTTACTAGAAATGATTTTATAAAACCAAGGAGATATTTCGAATTTTGGGCTGTAATTTCATATATTGGTTCAAAGCAACTTTTTCAAATAACTTATTTCGGTATCTCAAACACGATTCCAAATATCGAGATTTGCTTTTTTCGCGGTATTGCAGTAGACTAGGTTTAAGACTGTCACTCAGGCAAAGTATTGCGAAAAGTGCGACCCATGAAGGTCCACACCGGTACCAAAAATCAAATATCTGCTTTGAAAAATGACTGAAATACAGATGTATTTTCGTCTTAAGTGCGTTACACTGTATATTATAAAAATGTTCGTGGCATACCACATGTTGAACAAGAAAAATGTTGAATTTCATAGTTCGGACTTCCGTCTGATATCAGGGATCACCCGAAGACGTTGTGGATACCAACAATCGAAACGTTGTGAAGTAACGTGGCTTGGAATCTCTCAACTTTTTATTTTTTGTTTAATTGTTCTATTTTTACTTGTATTTTATATTTCACTATTATTTCATTTTACGTTTTTTGCTTAATATAATTGTTATTTTCAGCTATTCATTTTTATGATGACCATGCATGTGGAACGAGGTCCGCGTAAGTTTATTTAACCCACCAAGAAATAAAGACTCTCTGAACGCCTTGGTATCATGTATTCACAATCACATTTAATAATACTATAAAGAACATTTGTGTCAGTACCGCTACATTGCAAGATTTAGAAATTTTTGTATTATATACTCAATTTTTCATTCCCCTTCATTTATTTACTTTTATTCATTTCTGTATTTCATTATTTTTAATGTTTATGTCATATATACTCTGTAATAATAGCATTTTCTGCAACTAGGTACTCCTGTTGGAAATAAATCGCTTTTTTTATTCTTCTATTTTAGTTCTTTCAGGGATTTCAAATCATTTTATATAATATGAAACATTGAAAGTCCGAACTAGTCAAATTCATCATGAAACATCGTCAATGACCTTCAAATAAACAAAGAAAAATGTTTCTTATTGAAGTATTCTGTAGAATTATGCTGAATTGGAAAAAGTATCTGAGTATTTTTGAGATATTGAATGATTTGGTTTAAAACTTTGAATAACTCGTGTCAAAAAATATTAAACCATAACTAATAGGTTTGTTTTGGTTCTGTATTTCGCACCGTCCCGTATCGACGCCGAATCAATGTGCAGAACATTACAGTCACAGAACACTTCTGGAACGGTCCCAACAAGCAAAAAACCAAAACATATAAAAAAATATTCTGTCAAGTGTATAAACAAAGATTGGAGGTTAGGTACCTCTACTCTGGTATAACGATCATTGGACTTTTGAGTTAAGTTTAAAGACATGAGTGAAAATTTAAGCAAATATATAATTAAAGTGTAATGATGTTTTTGGAAAAATGAGAGTAACAGGAAATAACTAAGACGTTATCTCCGGTTATCCAAAATCAAATTGAAAATGTCTTATACTAATGAGTTTGACAAAAAAATTTCAAGAATAAATTTTTGGAATTGTAAAAAATGTGATAATAATAATGATTGTTATTATTGCTACATATATTTTATGTCTATCTGTAATGGTATAAGAATGATCTTAATATATAATTTTGTCTTATTTACAGGTCGCAATGAACTCTCCTAGTTTTTTGTTTTACCTGTGACAGTATTGTAGATAAAATACCAAATGAAACACCAACTAAAATACGGATAAAAATGAGATTAAGAGAACTTTACCACCACAATTCCACAACGCAAATTAAAAATTTTATTAGTGCGCAAGATCAAATTCGAAATTCTAAACGGTCCCTACTCAAATGTACGAACTGATAATTACCATTCTGAAATAGTTCTGAATCGGTTCGGAGAAAACCAAAACACTTTGTAAACGATACAAGAACAATTCTAACTGAACCAAAACACATCTTAATAACTGCGCATGATCGAACTGTACATATTTGTGAACCAAAACAAACCTAATGTATATTCGTAAGAACTCATCTTCAGGATGAGTTACGTCAAGTATTAAAACACGAAATATAAACTTGCCAGTAAGGAACACCCTGTATGTATGTGGACTATTACTCACTTCAACTGAAAATCTTTTCATCGATACTTTCGAACATATTATAACCTCACCGACACAGAAACAGGATTTTTTGCAATCGAAAACCATCTGGGTGAATGCCAGTAGTGTGTACAAATCACGAGTAGTACAGTTCCAGTGGTCGTCCGGTGAACGTACTCGACAAAATTAGATTTAATCGTTAGGCATTGGTTCGCTAATAATTGTTCCTCAATATGTATATTCGTCCACAAGACCTAGAGAAAAGAGATTGCATCAGAAATATAAGTAAGTAACTGAAGAATCGTTACAGTATTAGAGTCCCTTGAACATTTCCGAATGTCATATGGTCCTTCGAGCCGGATGTGCCATTAGCCACACATTCCACTAATATTCTCAAATTTCTTCGTAATGAAATTCTTCAAGATTTTTATCTCACGATGCTTGACCACTTGACCGCAACTTTGGCATCGTTCCATATTTAGAATCGTGGGCTCAGCTCAACGTGCAATTGTACTTCGTGTACTGCTAACACGTCTGATAATAATTATTGGCGGATTTTCCTGACTTAAAATAACTTTCAGTTCGAAGGCGTGAATTCTGGGCATTTCACTGAAAAATAAATTACTGTCTGCTCGATAAGAATTGTAATTGTTTCCATTATTGAGCCGTACTCACTGAATCAGAATAATTTATTTTCGAAAAAGTTCGTTAAACTTTTTCGGGTGGCAGATTGAAATCTACGATAGTAAAATCAATCAACAAATTTTTTTCATAATAATTTTACCAAATTGATGTCTCACCTGGATCTTCATCGGTGGATATTGTTAAATGGATCAATTACAGCAGTAGTATGGAATGATTGAAATAGTTACAAGTAGGAATGACCGGGGGTGGAAGTCATATTTTTTGTCTTCTGCAATTTTAGTGTCCTTTTTCATAAACTATCAATGATATTTTCATATCAATAGATAGTGTTTTATACTCTTTTGAAAAGAAATATTTTTTTCCAACTTCATCCAGAAAGGAAATAGAACAATTCTAATGGAAAAGAAAAAGTGTGTGAAAAAGTGTAGGAAAAAATCTATTTGCTCCAAATAAATAACTTTCATCTGGTAACTTCAATGCCAAAAATAAATGTCCATCAGACCGCAAGGCTTCTAAACTAAAAATACCCATCCTAGCGAAATTATATCAAGTCAGTCTAAAATTCAGTGAATATTTGATTTCACAATTATGGCAAGTATAATCTAGCAAATGTGATGCCGAATATTCTTCTTGGAGTCGGGTATGGTATGCATTTTCCTAATTCTTTCTTCAATTTGTCGGTGAAGATTCTCCTATACCTTTGAATAACCAATGGGATCTTTTGTGATCTCAGCAGAGCATTTGACTGTGTTGATCATAGTATTTTACTAGATAAACTTTAGAGATATGGAATGAGAGGCATTCCCCACCATTGGCTGCACAGCTTCCTCTATTCAAGAAGCCAGTTCGCTTCTATCGACAATGTTGTGTCTACAAAACAAGCAGTCACAATTGGTGTCCCTCGAAGCTCGATTTTGGGACCCATTCTTTTTATATTACACTTCTTCCACTATGTACGCAGATGATACATCACTGATCATTTTAGATAAATCTTACAAACTTCTGTCAGATAAATGCAATGAGACTTTCTCGTATGTAAGCCTCCTTCACCTGAACATGGAAAAAACGAAATCCATCAGATTCCATAACCGTCAGAAAAACTGTTCCGATGTGATAATATCAACAGAAACTTGCGTTAATGTAGAAATTGTTCAAAAAGTCAGGTTTTTAGGCCTTAAAGTGGATGAGGGTCTCACATGGAATGATCACTGTCGAACACTACAATCCAAATCAAACTCCTACAGATATCCATTCAGATATCTCAAAATTGTCCTTAAAGAGGAACAAATCTTAAAATTATATTATGCTCAAATTGATTCCAGGCTAAGATACGGGGTCCGTTTCTGGGGTCTATCTACCTCATCATCATATGCTTTTATAGCACAGAAGCGCATTATTCGTACTATAGTTGGAGTTTCAAAACGCTCATCCTGTAGAGTGATCAATTTTATTTCACTTTATTCTATTTTGTATTTATTTTATTTTGTATTGACGAATCCAATACAATTTTTACTTGTCAAATGGAAAATGAAACACAACTATTATTCTATTATTATTTTCACCGTAGTGTGCACTGGTCAGGCCCTATCCCTCAAAGCCCCGATACATTCGGGAGGGCGCGCCAGCTTTATCAACCAATCACCACTCTCCACACCGTGGGGTAAGTGATCATTGGTTCGAGAATCATGTGCCCTGAGCAAGCGCACTGAGCCAAGAATGACAGCCTTCTGCATCTGTGCGGCTAAGATTTATGTCTTAGTGCGGCGAGCCGGTATGATTTTAAGAGTGGACAGTAGAGAGGACATCATTCCACCAAGGACTCCAATAATCAGAACAACCATCTTGACAGAGTGATCTGGATAGAGTCTGCGGAGTTCGAAGAGAAAATCTTGCTATTAAATCCGTTTTTCCTTCTCTTTTCTGACGATATTCGTCTCGCCAGGAGCTGAAAACTCCACAACAAAAATCGTTTTGTTCTGATGGTCGAGAAGGACTACATCAGGCGTATCAGCTTATATGAGCTTGAGGGTGGGGAATAAATAGTTCCAATGAATTCGGCACTTCTGGTTCCCCACAATGGATTCAATATCCCCCGGAGCGTAGGGCAACACCGGTGTCTTGTCTATACCGTAAGAGTGCCGTAGATGGTAATATAGCACTCTTAGGGCCGCTTCATGTAGATGGATACAGGCCGAGACCGCATATGCTGGACATGCTGATAGCAAGTGCATTAGCTGGTCGAGACTCGTTCCCGAGGCTCCAACACATTAGGAAAGGCGCGCTAGCATTATCAACCATCGACCATTTCCCACACTGTGAGGGGAGTGATCAACGGGTCTGAGAATCATGTGCCCTAAGCAGACGCAATAAAATGGGAAATAGCATTCTGCAATTGTCCGGCCAAGATTTCTGCCTCCACGCAGCAAGCCAGCATTATTTCAAGATTCGAATGTAGAGAGACCTTCATTCCACCAAGGACTCCAATAATCAGAATCTCAATGCAGTGGTCTGGATATATTCTGCAGAGTTCGAAAAAAAATATGGATCCTTCATCCGTTTGTCCTCCTCTTTTCGGACGATAATCGTTTCGCCAGGATCTGAAAACTCCGCGACGAATATCGTCATGCTCTGTTGGTAAAAAAAAACTACATTATTTCCATTAACTTGCATGAGCCCGAGGGTGAGGAACGAATAGTTCCAATAAACTCGGCATTTCTCATTTCCCAGAGGCCATAGTGGGTATTGAAGCACTTTCAGATCCGCATTATGTCAATAAATATAGGCTGAGACCTCTTACGGGACATGCTGAGAGAAAGTGCAGAAACGAATATATCCATCACGCGACTGCAGTTGACTGAGGTGTTATAGACATCATCCTGGCAGACCATGATGAACACCACAGTCCACTCGACCTCGACCTCGAAAGTGAAGATCAGGTATTTTGATGAGCCGCGGCCTTCAATGTTGGTGTGTCTTCTTTTGAGATGGACTGTTGCACATTTGTCCATTTCGAATTTCATATCGATAGCATGCGTGTACCTTTTCACCACCGTCAAAGACTGATGGGGATCCTTTTTTCCAGTGGCATTAAGTGCACAAAGTGGAACATATGATGGCAATAGTGATTTGCAGAAAAGAAGGGAACTGAGGGATTCGCCCTGAAATACACCCTTTTGAAAGTCACTCACCCTATTTGGACTCTGATCAAATGTTATGGTGGAATGAGTGCGCCAGAGTGGTATCAGTTGCTCAAGGCATCTCACTATTTTGTCGGGTACCGCAAGGCATCTGAGCAAATGCAAGATGAACTCATGCGATGTTGTATCAAATATCTTCCGGTGATCGATCCAGGGTATAGAAAGAATACGATTATACTATATCAACTCCTGCGTTACACATCTATCATAGATCAGGTTCTCTTCACATACAGCTACTATTCTTTCCGACCCTCACTGCTCATATAACTTCGAATATCCAACTTCGGTGAGGATTCATGTGTATACGTTGCTTATTAACAAATTGTGACATGAATTAGGGCATGTGGGTGCTCAATGATTTTTTTATCAGTCTGGACCTGGAGCAGCAAAGGTTTTGGAACCTACAGGAGCTCTTGAAACGTCATTCGAGATTGCACAGTCCATTGAGGTCGGACTATCAAAGCTCTCTGCTGAACGCTCCGAACTGCGCTAAGGCAGGGGTGTCTTATTTGGGTGGCTTCGGGTATTCATAGATGTCCTTCTAGAAGAATTTCTCCTATTAACGGCCGACGGATTGTCCACAACACGCGGAGGCTCTTGGAATAAGCGAGAAGGTTTCTGGCAGAACCTAAGGTTTTCCGCGATACTTTTCGCTCGCCTCACTAGTGACTTCTTATTAGCCACTAGCATTCCTATCCTCGTCTCAAAGTTTGATGGATACGTAGTAATTTAGCGTCTATTTGCCGCAATGCAGTCGTGAAAGGCTCGCAATATTATTATCATTACTAATGTATAAATGAGAAAATGAAAACTCGTATGGAGTATCATTAATTATAGACATTCCACTTGAACTGTAAATCTTTCTCAATGTTGGGAGTTGAGAAATTTCGTATTGGGCTGCGACAAATTCCATTTTCTCACCCCCTGTTTTCCATTAAATAGCAGGCAGCGACAAAAACCCAATTATACAAGTTATCCAGCCAATTACTGAAAGGACCCCTGTTTCTGTTGCCACGGATGTATCTTTCACAGCGTGCCGAATCTAAAATAAACCACAAAATAAAACTGAAGATGTTCCATAAGCGTGCGTTCGAATTTTTCTCAAATATTATTACGTAAGTACAATAGGAAAGAAACATGACGTTTTTTATTATTTTGACAATCTTATTTGGATTTCGGGAATCTTCAACAGTGATAAAAATTGTTTTATCAAAATGTTTTAGGAAAATATACAGATACAAAAAGTCTACACTTTGAACTGGATTAGACTTTGAATTTGAATAACTTATCACAAACGGTAGTGACTCTCGTGGTTTCATTATGAACTTTCATTAGTAATTTATTATTAATTATAATTCTAACAGTTGTATGATCACGTCTGAAGTATATTGCTACAGTATATTGAAACACGTGTTGTGGTTTTGGAAATTCTCTAATGTGATCTTTGAATATATCATGAATTTTCAAGTATGGGCCAATTCCTACGTACAAAAAGTTCACATGATTCTCATGGCCGGATTTGGCTATTTTTGTAAATCCATTTGCCACACATTGAAGTAGTATGTTCATATCTTAATTAGAAAAAATAAAGTTGAGTGTAAAATTTTTCCAACGTAAATCGTTATTTCAAATCAGTGGTGTGTGTGTGTGTGTGTGAGAGAGAGAGAGAGAGAGAGAGGAAGAGAGCGCGATATGTTTGTAGTTCAATTACAGTAAAAGTACATTGTTTTGTTCCAGGTTGTAATCACAGATGTCCAAGCAATTATATTTGTAATGCCTCTACAAGAATTGGATGAATAGGTGTTCCGCATGCTTGTTCATGATGAAAAACTTTTTGCTGACCAAGAAAATATATAATTTTTCCACTTTTTCAGTCACTTGAATCTTCCATCTCTGCGAATTTCGGGCTCTAAATTTCCTGCTTTGCAGCTAGAAATGTCAACCACATTTATTTATCATGATTTGCAGTGCTTGGGAGATGTGCAGAAGTGTTGGATTAGATTATATTCATTTGGAAAACCGGTTAGTTTATTCTAAAGCAAACATGTTTCCCAATCTAAAAGTGTCTTGAAAAACATAGTTGCAGGTGTATTGAGGTGAACCTTGAAGCTACAGCAACTGTAATCTGCAGTGTACTTCTGACACAGATGAATGTCTATCTGGAGAGTCAAAAGTGTTGAATCCGTCATATACTTACCGTGAATTTATAACATGTCCTGTTATTGGTGAAGACGTGCATACGCAACCGAAGTTTGGTCGTCCAAATGGAAGAAAGAGATAAGTTTGATAACGTCAGTTGAGCTATCTATGGTTCAGTTCATTCGAAGACAATCTAATTCTATGAAAACCCTAGTGAGAATGCATGTTTCGGAGAGAAGAATGAAAATATTTTCAGTAAGACAGTTTAGTGCACCTTTAGACTTTGGAACATAAATGCAAGTTAATTGATAGACTTTTCAAGTACGACAGCGCACACTTCAATGGAACCAGAAGTTTTGTTGTCTTTTACTAAAAATTGAATATTGATTGGGATAAAAGTTGGTGGCTGGCTAACGGCTTCAACTACTGACAGGTAGGATTTTTTTAACCATACAAGTATTTTTTCTTTTTTTTCGAGTGAATACCTTTTTACTTGCATCTATTTTTCTTTTGTATTTGCTGCTGCAATCATTTACAACATGATACTGGGTGGTGCACATTTGAAACTTGCCAGTTTCCTTGACTCTGGAGCATGAAACAGGCTGAATGATATGGTAATGTTGGCTTTGAGGACCGTTGTGTTTGTGGCTCATTCGCAATATACCTGTGACTTGTGAAAACCCCACCACTGTTCTGTTGAAACCACATGTCGTTAATGTCTAAATCATTCAATGCAGGCCAAAAAAAGTTGTTATTGATCGATCTATAGTGCTCGCCGTTGACAATGGACGCTCTTGGGTCTCGTGTGGATTGATATCGTCCAAAATTCCACTATTTTGTTTGTTCACGTACCTATTCATCCAGAAATGGATGAATGGGTACATTGTTGTCTATAGTCATTTACCTTCAGTTTCTGAGTCAGTTGAATTTTGTATGGGTGCAGGCCAAAGTTACGATGCAAAATTCGCTAAGGATAATGTCATCACCGTCCACTATTCAGACCAACATCACTGATGGTACCTACCGTGAATCGAATCACTTTTGCCTGGTATTGGATCACGAATGCTTTGCGTTTGGTTTTCATATATTTGTAATTCACTTCAAATTGAAATGAGTAGGACAACGCAAATAGAAATTTTAATGTTTGTATAAAGTTCAGAGTTTGTTCAAAAGACTACCAAATTCTACAATGCTCAAATATCAATACTGACTTGTATATTACAGATTGAGATCTTTGTTCATTGCTAAAGCTTCGCCTTTGCACATTCGCTCATTATTGATGATATTTGAGGATTCTAACCATCTAATATTATGGGCGAATAAGTCACAAAATTCAGATATTTTGGCAGTATGATTGATTAAAAAAAAGTTGGTGCTGAAAGAAAATATGTCACTGATCCTGCAAATAACAAATTGTTCTGGATATCTCTCATTGGCTAAGAAAATCGTTTGAGATATAAATGCCAAAGTAACTTCTAAATGTAAAATAGAAATAATTGTTCAGATATAAAAAATTAACTTTGATTTGGGTAAGTGAACAAATTAGAGTATTACTTATGCTTTGGTGCACCAAAAAAGTGGTGTGTAAAGTGTCAGGAATCGTTACAAATGTTCCTATATTTGTTTTGGTTGGTTTGTAGGTTTTGTCGTCGTCTTCCTTGGTTACAATCTCCAAACTGCAACTGCGGCAGTCATCTCCAGTGGTGTGGTAGAAGTACTCTTCTTGTCGTATCAACTGACGTATTAACAGTTTGAGTTGATACGGAGGTTAAAATGGACACCAATATGTCTTGGCACAATCATGTCGCTGGAAGTGCAAAGGCTGCTTCTCAAAAGCTTGGAACACTGTTCCGTACTAGAAAACTGTACACACCTCAGGAATTTTCAATGCTTTATAAAGCTCATATCAGACCTTCTTTTGAGTATGGAGCTCTGCCCCAAACATACCCTGAAGTTGGTGGATTCCATCCAGAAAAGAGCCATTCGCCTAATTGGAGACGCGAACATCAGTTGCAACCTTGATAACCCGGAACATCGAAGAAAGGTTGGAGATTTGTCTCTCTTCTATATATACTTCCACAGGAGGTGTTCAACTTCCACCAAGAGCGGTACATATCAGAAAAACACGACGGACTGTGGCTGTTTATCGTGTTGAGGTTCAATGCAGTACACCTCGAACTTCACTGTTTGAGAACTCTTTTATCTGGAGAACTGTGTTTATGTGGAATAAACTTCCTGAGAAAGTTTTTCCGAATGGATTTAATCTCCAGCGATTCAAATCAAATGTGAATCGCACAGGCACCGCTCTGAGAGCGCCTTGAGGATTTTCCTGGACCACAAGTCGGATCTTCTTTAAAACAACTTCAGGAGCTCAAAGTGTTGCGATGGACGACACTTGGTGGGATCCGTATCTACAAATTACATACATTTACATTAGAAATAGTAACTCTGAAATATTCTCTCAATGGTCGTGAGTTGGTAGCTAGATTGTTACCTCGACATGCTGCTCGTTTGGCCTCCATGAAATATTTTATTCAACTTCTTGTTGTTTAATTTGAAATAGCTATATTTCTGGAAAAGAAATGTTTAGCCTTTTTACTTCTTCATCTTTGCACAAAAATATCCGGGATTATTCCAAAGGAAGGAGGAAAGTAACTAATTTCAAAATAAACTTTTTACAAAGACGTGTAGATCACGCAAAGAAGCAGCTTTCAGACACAAACTGGTCTCCTCAAATGTATTGGTTCCGATTGAACCATTTTGGATTCGCTAAATTCCCCTTGCTATGCGTCAAATCTGAACGCTACTGTAACATAGTCCGGGACTCAATTTATTTTTGATGCGGTGTATAATTTTTCCGGTCGTCGCGCTACGATTCGACAATCCCGAGGGAGCCCATTCAATTTGTAACAAATAAATAATAACGGACGGGTGACGCATTCTCCGCAATACTTAAATTATCATAATAATATAATATGGTACCGCGATAGACATCTTGATTTGGCCGAAATCCGAGCATATTGTCAGGAACTTTCATATCAGTTTTATTGATCACTTCAGTTCACTCAACTAACGTGATGGCATGAACTTCAATTTGCTTTCTTTCTATCACACGATGAGATGGAATGCTTCAGAATTGAAAAATAATTTGAGAAATAGTCAAAATCAATCTCAGAGTACAAAATGAAATATTTTTTGTCTATGGTCTTCGAATGCATCTGCGTTCATTGAAGTTGAACAAACAAAAATACTTACTACACGTGAACTTAACAAAGTGGGGCTTATTCCAAGGTATGTTGGATTCAATCCCATGCCGTTCTCCAAATGGAAGTGTTACTAAAAAGGAAATCAGTCCGAGTTGAGTTGAACACTGAAGCTTTGGACATTTCCTTGAAATTTCTGGGTGAAATCAAGGGGGTTAAGTCAGTAAAACGGTTTCTGGAAAAGTATCTATAGAAACCTTCCTTGGATGTTCCAGACTTCCAAATATGCTCGTGATCTCTGTGTCTGGGAAACCATATTATTATTTTCCAAATATTTCCAACTTGCCTATTTCTACGTCTTCTATATCTGCAGAGTAGGGAGGGTGAGTGTAAGCCCACGCACTTAGGCCACATGTGACCCATTGTACATCCTCCCGAGGAGTTGTCCTCCTAGGTCATTGTCCATCC
>WOGN01004035.1:0-14566 GCA_015342105.1 Leptinotarsa texana
TGTCCTTTATTAGCTATAACCGATGTTGCCAAATGGTGAAATAGAAACGAATCCCTTCAAATGTTGAATGCATTATTTCATTCCTCTTTTTTAAGTATTTAAATAATTTTTTTAAGAAAAAATGCATTGTTTTAGAGATCTTTTATGAAAACTACTTGATTTTCGTCATGAGGAACATTCCTCATTCAAGTCGTTGCACAAAACACTATTATAAACTATAATAAGTACCTATAGCAGATCGCATAACCTCCAAACAAAACTGTCATCCATACTCTAGCCATAACAATATATATCTATATATTTTTTTATAAATTAAGTAATGTGAAAAGAGCAGTTATTGAGTAAGTACAGTGTGTCATATTCTACGTTGTGATAATCTAAATCGAAAGATTGATGTGAACTGTGATGACACTGAAATAAAATTTTAGGTTATGTTTGCATATTAATGATGGTTTTCCGATTTCTTTGAATTAGTTTTGTGGATTTATAAAGATTTAGAATCATCAATGATATTTATTATCGAGTCTATGTAAATATTGGAATAGATATATTTAAATTGTGATGAGTTAATACGTCTGCTTTTCTGTTAATCTATCGAACTGAAATCAAAATGTTGATTCTATGAATTCTCTCGAGCAGAAGATGCATTTTGTCCGCATTATTCCAATACTGTACGTCTTGCCAAAAGTTATTCCCTCTCTCTGTTTGATCAAAATATATCGAGCAGAGACAGCGAATAATTTTTGTCAGGAATTACTCAATCTGGAATAAAATTACTGAAATACTGACATACCACATACGTCAACAATTTTTTTTTTAAACAGATCAATGATCAATTAATGACAGGACAGCCCTACTTGACCTACAATTTCTGACACAAAAGCGCATATTCTTCGTCTGACAAACTATCCTAAAATATCTTTAATTCCATGCAGTCATCAATAAAGACTGAAAAAACCTATTGGGAATGCAGGCCTCTTCTCAAAAGTCTTATATTGAAGTGATAGTGTATTATCTTAAATGATTTCTCGAAATTTTTAGTGTTTTCCACGAAATTTCATGATATTTCGAATCGATGTGATGGCACTATGGGTGCAAGTTGCTTTCATTTTCAACTGAAAATTTCTCCAGAGATTCTATATCGTTCACGGCATCTCGTGAACTGATTTGCACGTGAAAATGATGAATGGACTCAAACTCATGTGTCCGATATATAATAATTACTGGCATTATCCCTCCTAATAACTTAATACTCGGACAACTTCATTCGGTACGTACCTACAATCTACATCGTAATTCCATAGTTAGTAAATAGTGGTTAGAACATAATATACGGCATTTCCTTAGTAATTTGTAAGGCGATTCTTTAGCAACGCCATATCCACTTTTTACGCCATCTTATCTCATTAGATCTGCCGCTAGAAAAGGACCTTCAGGAAGGTATGCCAGGACTGGTATTCGATATTCGCTTGCAACCTTGCCACAGATCGGTTTCCTATTGATGCGTCTCAGATTTCAGTAGAAACTGTTTGGTGGTTATGATATTCACAATAGATTCTACGAACCCGTGTTTTTTCACTTTTCATTATGTAACAATGGACGGAATATCTGACGGTCGCAGTTGTTTTTTTTAATTTCTGGTATCTGGGAAAAGGGTCTGGTTCACTGATGAATGAATAATTCGATTTGAAATGAGACAACCTTATCTCATACTTTTGAAAAGATATATGTAGTGTTCGCCAATAAAAGGTAGGTACGTGGTGTACGAAAACAAGTTTTCGAGAAAAACGCGTTCAAAGTTTCGCACTGTATTACCTACTACTATGTAAACGCCTTCATTGGGATATAAGGTCTTAATATCATTGTTCTGGGTATCTGTGAGGTAATTCCTTCAATCTGCGATGCTTATTTTCGTTGAGTGTGGCGGTAGCTTTAGTCATCGAGTCTGTGATTGGGCTACAATGCAGCTGATTAAAGTAAGCTCTTCTAAAGTGGCCTTTTCGTTTCTGGGTTTTCTATACATCCACATCCTGACCTTCTTTGGTTCAATTCCATCACATACATATTGAGTATTAACATGAATCTTCTTGTATATTCTGAACTGACAGGCGATTCTAAGGGAGAATTCTTTTCAAAATTTCATGAATTAGTCGAAATGTAAGTAATAATTGAAATTGAGGATATTATTCAGTTACACAATAAATAAAGAATTCTCATGCACAACCTTAGGGTTTTATTGGGTTCTCTCGATATTTATTACCCATATCTAGGACATTCCATTCTATTGATTTTTTTTATTTTATCTGAAACTGCATATGATGTATTGGAAACTCTTTCTATACATTCCATACAAAGCCGCCCGAATTATCGGTGGCGTACTAAAATCGTGATTATATGTTTTTTAGGTTTATGATATGCCCTTATGTGAAAGCATACAGTCATTTTAAATGTGAAATATATGTTACTACCACCTTTATTGGATGAAAAATATTGGAAAACTATAGAAAAGACTCCTAATTATCATTTTGTTTGTATTTTGCTTTACCTTTACTAAAATTGGCAACTTTTATTTTATTTGTCCTTTATATATACTTATAGTGAACCTACTAATAATATTTGTCTTTTTAATTGTGAAATATATGTTTCTATCAACTTTGTCATGTGAAAAATATTAAAAAACCATAGAATAGACTTTTAATATTAATTATTTATATATTTTTTCTTAGACAAATGAAATGTGTAACTCAATTTATTCAAGAAATATTATGAAGACAGTATGAAATAAACTACCATACGATAGATGTCCGTTAGATGTTATTACAGTACTCCTTTAGATTTAGGAGTTGGATTTTGTAACCTGTAAAAAAAACTCGTATTGTAATAAGGCACCTACCGGAATTATAGCTCAACATACTAACAATAGTTTTCTAGTCATAATCATTTTCTGATGATGCCAATTTAGTTAGCGAAACGCGCGTCGAAAGCCAGTATTTTTGTTCCGGTGTCACACCTCACTAATGTGAGTAAATAATAAAGTATTTTGGGAATTTATTCAGAAGAAATGCCCATCAATGATAAACCAACGAACGATAAAATCGTCGGTCTCATTTGGCTCTCCAAACACAGAAATCTACAACAACTCGGATACAAGCAATCTGTCATGTCAAAGTTACATCTGGAACAAATTTCCGGAACCCGATACCTGAAAACGCATAAAAAGGCCGAGCTGTTCTTTCTGAACGAACATGACAGACGATTTACCTCTAATAAGAACAACTTTTACGAAATGAGGAACCGTCTTCGCCTTGTGTCCTGTCACTTCGAAGTTTTCGCGTGAATGAGCACAACCGACGAAATAGTGAGTATTCGAGAAATTGATGAATTGTAAATGGGCCCTTAACTCGGATATATGAAAGGAATACCTTTTTAGGTAATCAGAATCGAACTGACAAGCAGCCTATACATTTTTGAGGAGAATATATTTCTCGATCACTACATAGGTTTTTTTAGCTAAAGAGTGGTGGATTTTTATCATAAGATATATTTACAAGATAAAAAATATCACATAATACCTTAACGGTCTAATAAATTTCTTTTGAACACAATAAGACTGTTAGAAGACTTTACATTTTCAGGTAGACATTCATTACATTTGCTGATATCAATAATGTAAATTAAGAATAGTAATGGCCCCAAAATACTCCCCTGCGGAACCCCGTGGTCTATGCTTATTGCTGTTGATACAAATTCATTGATTTTGGTTACCTGTTTCCTTCCTGTGAGGTAATCACTGATCCAATCAAGTACTTTTCCTTCAATGTCATATTTTTTTATTTTATAATTCATATTTCACGATTAACCATTTCAAACGCACGTTTAAGATATAAAAATACTACTACAGTGTACATGACTGTACACATTTCATCTTTCCATTCAGTAATTGTAAGCTGAAGTGCGGATTCACATGAATGTCTGGCTCTAAAACCAGATTGGTTTGTGAATAGTATGTTTTTTTATTGAAATATTCCAACAGTTGTTCATATACTACTAATTCTAACAGTTTCTCAGCGCAAGGTAAAGTGTCAATTGGCCGATATTCATCACATTTTTTTGTGTTTGGAATTTTTTCGATAGGCATAAATGTACTTGTTTTCAGATCATCTGGAAAACTACCATTTTGTAACGAGGTGTTGACAAAATGACACCACACATGTCCAACTACTTCAAAACTACTCTTTATAATTTTGCTCGATAATGCATATAGTTGTGATCCTTTGTTTGCTAAATTGGATACAATTACTTTCAAATCTTGAAGAGTTAGTATTTTAAAATCACTGAAACCCGCTTCATCAACGCAATCAATATGACAGATAAATCCAATATCTCGAATATCAGAAATAATGTCTGTAATAGTATTTACAAAAAATGAATTGAAACAATTATCCAATTCTTTTTTTTTCTCTAACTTTCTGATTATTTTTTTCAAGTTTGTGAACTATTTTGGATTGATTAATTTTGGTAGTGTTTTCCACATCAAAAGTGGGTTATGTTTGTTGCTGTCAATCTGCATAATATTGACTTTTCTTCACCTTAATAATATTTACGATAGCATTACGTTTATTTTTATAATCATGCCAATTAACATCATTATCATTTCTTTTAAATAACTTGTAAGCAAAATCTCTTTCTTTATTTAACCTTCTGATTTGACCATCATACCAAGGCAAATCTTCTTCATAGAAAGTAATTATTTTTGAAGGTGCAGTTACATTTGAGATGTTTTCACAATTTTCTTTAATGTTATCATAAACCTGACTCACATTTGTATTGTTTAATGAAAAGTTACAATCTATTAAATTAAGATTAATGCTGATCAAATTTCTTTCTGTCAAGTTCCTAACATTTTTTGTTTGTTTTCGTTTTTAATATTAATATATGTTACAAAACGGATTTGAAGCTTCCTAACTTCTATTTATTATATGCGAGCGCTTTCGGCAGCTAGTCTAGCTATCATCATTAAGGCTCTACTCAAAAGAATGACACGTTCAGTTTGAGTAGAGCCTTGGTAATGATAGCACGACCAGCTGTCGAAAGCGCTCGCATATAACATATAGGAGATATAAAGCTTCAATTTTGTTTATTACATATATTAATATCAATATATAGACCGTGTGAAGTACTTATTGGATTGGACCGATGATTGGACAATTCATTGCCTTTCAGTGGTGGAGGAGACAATATGTCCTTGTGCGATTCTTAGTCGATATGCCGATCAGTTTGTCCACATACGCACAGGTTTATCCTTCTGTGGGAATTCTATTTATTTGTCTTCAACTAAGAATATTGTGTATTTTAAATTGACGACTGGCAAATAAATATTATTATTATCATTATAACATTCTTAAACCACATCCGCTCGATAAACGAAATGGAATTTGTAGATACTTTTATCGATCGCCATACCACAATACAATTTCATATAGTATCACAGATGTTTCAGAAACATTTCGTTTGATTTTTATCGTTTTCTTGCCGGGAAACAACACAAGCAGGCATTATATTGAAAAGTTCATGAGTTAGCCCGCCATACTTCTACAAAGTTTCTGCTTTCAGTATATTTCTCGACTTCAGGAGTTAAACAATCAACCTTCGTTTACCCCAAAAATTGAATTTCCCGTTCTTGGTGGGCGTCTAGATTGTGTCTCGCTGAATATAAATTTTTCACGTCAAGGCTGTTCTTGAGACAAAGTATGAGCTGGAATAATTTTAAAACAATGTCCATGGAATATTGTAAAGGCAAGAATTCGTTCAGATTTTAATTAGATTCATTTAATTTTGTTCCTACCACTATGGAACGCCGTTTTAATTTTTATTGTCACAAATATTTATTCACCTAACAATTTATTTGTTTGAATTTAATTAATTCATGCATTTGTTGGACACATTAAAAAAGATTTTAAATGACACTTGATTTAAAATGTTACATGCATGAAATTGTTATTTGAATAAAAAGACTAATGAAATAACTTGAAGCTTTTATTGATTCCGAAGAAAAATATTATTTCAGAGTATTGGAAAATGGAACGCCAATAAATAATCTATATACTCAGCAATGAACAAACATTTTACTCAACAGTCTATGTATTATTCGAATAAATTTAACAAATGTTTCAATTCCGCATATAATTTTGACCTTTGAGTGAAATGTTAGTTATTTATATGATTGTTGAATTATTATTAAACTTCAAAATCACTTTCTAAAAGTAAGTTTAAGAATAAAATTTCAATGAATATATTCGAATGACTGTCAAAGTTTCCCCATGAAACATTGTTGGTAATAAAAATAGACTTTCGTTTGTTTGAAAATATAGCAAATTAACTTTTCATAGTAAATATTTTCCTATGAATAATGAAGAAAGTTATATTTTAATTGTATTGAATGTGTTGAATATTTCCAAAATTCACTTCAATGCGTTCAATTTGAAATTTAGTTACAACTTTTGTGCAAAACATTCTCAAGCAAGCATCATTTTATTTCATCAATCTTTTTAAAAAGCAAATTTCTGACAAAGAAGTAAATTTTTTGATGATTTAAAAAGTTTGTTGTATTTGAAAGATAGATTTAAAAAGATTGTTGATAATTTCAATTCGGCGTTGGTATCGAGCGGATTTATCAAGAACTTCAAATGCTATATATGGCAACATGCTAGTTCATTTATAGTACGACAAAACGCCGTTCAACCGAGGCGCTGAATAAAATTTATGAACAATCAATTTAGTTCATGTATCACTGAAATTCAACAAACATAATAATTCAGTTCATTTCAAAGGAATATTAATAATCGGTATTTTGTAAAAATGAATTGTTTTGACTGTTGCATTCAGGTGATACATGAATTAAATTGATTGTTCATTGTTCTATTATTATTATTTCAAAACTGAAGCAGCTATCGTGTTGTATTATGAATTCTCAAGTCAGTGTAGTGTATTCATAAATTCTCTGGCGATGTTCATATGTCCATATTCATAAAGCAGGCACTTGGTTGATTATTGACAACACCGCGAGTAAATAATTTAATACATAATAGGGAATTCGTGAACATGTAATGGAAATAACAAGGGAACTTCATGCATAACGTTTGTGGGGGCTGTTAGTATTCAAACGGAATATGGGTATACGGTTCTTGGTATTTGCGTCAGTGACTTTGATGTGGGAATTCTTGAAACAAGAGTGAATAATCAATTCTTGATTAGATGATGCTGAGTCTATCATTTGTTTATCTTGAAGGTTTGAAGCTCAGTATATTCGTAAACATCCATGATTGTCAGGAGTTGACTCCCAAGCTACAATTTACATCATAAATCGAATTTTGCCGAAGACAGTTTACTCAAGTAGAAGTTTTCGTATAATTCTAAAGCAAAACTGAGTAAAAGAAGTATTCTGATAGTCATTGATGAAAATGTAAGACATAAACGTTCAGTGAAAATCTCACAATAGTGTTTTTTGAATACATACAAGGCTGTTAGCATTTTATGACTCTTACAGAAAAACAACACAAGGAGTTGTCAATTTTATTTGAAATATAAGATTGTTTCGAAAACAAATTTCAGCACTAATTGAACAGAAACTTATTGCTACCTTTAGGATGTTTATCTGAACCTTTCATTGGATTTGAAATTGAGACTATCAAGATGATCCAAATTAAACATATTCAGCAATACATGAAAACAAATGGTAATAAGATTTGGGATGAAATCAATTATTTAGGTTAACTAATTACAATCATTTGGTTACACCCAAGGAACCGTTGAAATATTTAAAATAATGATTCGGAAGAAATATAATAAGAATGATAATGTTTATTGAATCTTTCGTCAGATAGGAGACAAAAGACATTATTTCACAAATAGAACTTTACTAGCATCTGATATCAGTCCAAATGAAGAAGAAGAAGAAAAAGAAGAAGAAGAAGAAGAAGAAGAATGTGTTGTTCTGTGAAAGCAACCGTCATTGAAAAAGTATTTGGCTTTGAGATTATTCTAATCATCTGAGGTGGATTTGAGAAAAAATGTACCTGCTAAAGAGGGGGAATTAGCAGAAAACGAGGTTGTGTGTTTTTGAAGCCCTATCAAATCACCCTTTCTCGTTTTTTAGGAATATATTTCGGAGTCTCGGTAGTGGTCATGTCTCTTTCAATAATAATCATATAACAATAATAATAATAATGATGTTTATTTTCAAAAAGTAGCAAAATACAGAAAGAAAAAATGCTGTCCAACATTGAAAATTAACATTAACATTGGGACAATAATTACATATCAAAACATTTACATAACTTTTTTGTTCGTTGCTTGTTATTTTGTCAAGGTAGGGTTTTGGTATCTTATTTTGGTGGGTGGGTTATCATAATCAGATAAATATCGTATTTGGGTGATTTGAGTGTTTATTGCAGGAATTTTAGGTTTATGAGGTTATATAATATGTTCCTATCTGTAGTGATCATCCTTTGTTTTACATGCTATTGCATCTGATAGATTTGAGGTTTTATGGTAGTAAATTGTGCAAGATATTTTGCTAAGCGTTGACAGGCTCTTTTTTCGCAGGTCGAAACTTTTGTTCTAAACTTTTATTCATTTTTTATTTGAGTTTAATAATAGTTGTCGATGGGTGGTAGCTTGATTTTATTTTTGTGGATATATATTAGAATTCGTTGGCAGAATATTTATTTTGGATCAAGAATATTGGTCTCTGAAAATACCTTGTCACTGGGATATTTCGTGTTCTTTTTCAAAATTATTCTCAGGATTCTTTTTTGTGTGGTACTAAAATTAAGTACGTCATTTTCTGCTACTTAAGATAACTGAGATTACACGAGTGCATACGTACATCTTTTTCAATCTTTTCATATCCGAGGTACTTATATCAAGTGAGTGGACCTCTCAATTTGTTTTTCACTTGCTTAATATGTGAATCCCATTTCACGTGATATCTCCAATGCTCAAAGTTTTCAAGTTTGGAAGGTGATTTCGGTAATGAAATGCACTTGTGGTGCAATGTTTTTTTTTGGAACACCAAAAATTTGTGGAGCTCTTACGTAGTGATATTGAATCGGATGTGAGAATATACAAAAGTACAGAAAAATTGAGGAACTGTTTTTTGTTGAATGCAGAACTTGTTCCTGTGAATATTTACAACTTTATGTAAGCTATAATTTGTACAGTATCAATTTCAAAGCTTAATCCTGAATCCTCCCTTGTAATGATGAGTTTGTTCCAATATCAATATATTCAGAACTTTTACGTCTAACTTTCGTAATTTCAGAAAGAAGTTTCTAATTTCATGTTGAACTTTTCATAAAGTCTCTAGAACGTTGGAATTAGTTTATTATTATCGAAGTTGGCTAACTTAATATAATTGTTAAATTCTGGCTGCTTCTTGATCGAAATTTTCCGTCTTCAGCGGAAAAAGTATCACTTTATTTCCACTATTACCCAACACTTGATCTGGTTATCTGAAATCGTCTTTTAACTCTGCCTTTATACGACACCACTTATGTAATGATGCGAAGAAATGTTCACTGTCCAAATTCTAAACGAGCATAGATAATTTTCATGAGATAACTTGTACTGTGAAGAGTTAGGTACATCCTACTGACTGCGCCATGAATTGATGCGGAGAGATAAATACTTGAAAAATAATTTTCAATCATCAAGGTTACAACGGCAGAGTTTTTCAATTATATATGTATATAGTATATCACATCTTGCAAATTGTGGAATTTTTGAAAAAAATAACAGCGGACTGACATTTTGAAAAAATTCAACGTATAGGTTGAATTAGCAACCTCTACATGGGATCAAGCAATTCGGTGTGTAATTTCAGTGTTCTTCTTCTCGTCCACTCAGCTGAAAAAGTTCTGTCGCAGCTAAATCGGGTGATTCAAGGAGACATTTCACCGTTTTTCTTTTTCTTATCCACTATTCACAAACACGCATATTTAGAAAAATCTTGGTGAAACCAAATTGTCTCTTCCGAAGTTTAGGCCATTTGAATATCAGGAAAAGTTTAGGTGAAAATGAATATGTCGGATCATTCACTTTTTCTAACCTATTCACACAGTAGAATCTAGTAAATTCCTGATAAAAAAACAACTACTTTCCTAGATAATATCGTGGCGGATAATAATAAAAGTAATAATAATAATAAAAAGGTTTATTCACGAATATTTACAAAATAAATTTCAGAAATACACATACTTCATATAAGTAGGAAGGTATATGATAAAAAAAGGTGTATAATAGAATTGATTTATGAATAAACAAGTGTAAAACCACTGAAGTAGTTATTAGGTTGCTTGTGGGTAATATTCAAACTGATAAAAACAAACTTTGTCATAATAGTCTGTTTAGAACCATAGCTGGTAGGTATAAGCATATTTTCATATTCAGTATATTATCACAATCATGTGTTTGGGTCATATTCGGTATATTGCCACTTTCGGTATGCTTCATTTCAATAAATTTTAAAAAAAGATGCGCTCATTTACCATTATCCACAAGTTAAGCTTACTTTCAGAATAGTGAAAGCTTGAAATATTTCCAAGGTCATCTGGTATCAACGACCATAATCTGGGCGCGAGATAATTTGTGTTTCATTGACCAATTGTTTTTCACTTCGAGAGGAAAAAACAGTTCATTATGTCTTCTCGTCATAGGGGAGCCCAAACGGGGATCTCAGGATTTACTAAAGCGCGGCAGATTAACATACAGGGGACACCAAATATGAGCCTCATATATAAGCCCGCCCGTGAAGGATAAATGATCATATGAGTAAAAAAAAATGTATCATCAGAAATTCGCGAGCGCATCAGATTGGGGTAGGGTGAGTTAATTACATGCTAAAAAGTGTATATTCCAGTAATCTGAATTTTATTTTGAAGGAAATGATTCAAGGATAACGAAAAATATATAATCTGACGATTTTCGCAACTCGAAATAACAAAAATTCGTTGATAAAGTTTAATGCGTGCAGCTGTGTGATACCTATATTTCCCTCTCCGCATTTCTATATCTTTTTCACTTTTTCTGTATCTATTACTCTCTCACTCCGTCCCCACTCTGTTCTGTTGCCATGACGCCATCACATGTGATCACGGAAACTCGCTCGTGATGAAGGTTTTCAATTAAGTTCAATGATTTGAAAAAAATTGAAAAAAAATATTTTTTTTTTGTCAGATTAGGCGAATCCCTCTAGATAACCGTCAGATTATGAGACAGCACGTCTTGAATATAAAGGTGAACCATATATATCTTGATCTGACGCCCTTGAGTATTTCAAAATGGCGATTTTTTTTGCACATTATAATGATGGCCGAGACTTTGCGTCAGATCAGAATCGTCATATTATTGAATGACAGCTTTTTTTGGATGCACTTAATAACCCCTAAGAAAATCTGACGAGCTCGATAATTTTTTTTTTCTTTTCACTTAAAACCTTTACGTACAACCACCCGAATAATGCAAACGATCAGATTAACATACAAACATTATTAAAAATACGTAGGACATTGATGATATCAATATCTGACGCGCTCAAGTATGTCCATGCAACAGTATTTTTTTACATATTTAAAAACCAATAGCCGTTTGCACTACCGATGAAAAGGTAATTATTATATTACATTTTTTTCTAAGCTTTGTAACCTAATATGTCTCTATGACGCTCGAGTAAATCTCCAGTTTGCAGCTCGAGCTACCCTCTTATCGTATTGTGGGCATGCTTATGATACTCCATGATTATTTTCCCTTCTTTTATAAATACAAGAATTTTTCGATAGAAAAGTTAACGGACATCCATTATTTGAGTTTCTTTATATATATACTTTCAGAAGAATAACAGATAATTTTTTGAAAAATTATTTTCAAAATCCATTTCTGTAATACGTTGATCTTGTCTATGAAACAGTCTCTCACTCCAACCCATCCCGGCGGGTTGGCTGTCCTTGTTCATCTTTCACTGCCTGAATCAAGGATGGCTAAATACTAAGAGGATGTGCCAAGAGGATGAGTGACAATGAGCCTATCAGCTGTCTCTATGGAACCTTCGAGATACCGGGTGCCCTCTCGTCGTAGCATCGCCTTATCACGGTAATACGGGGCTCTGCCGTGATTGACCTTCTTTCCCTAGCTACTTGTGGGACTTTTATGGACAGAGTAAACTTGAAAATTCTTTCTGACGTTCAGTCTACAGAGGAGATGGGTGTCGAGCTTACGACTCTAACCTCCCTGTAAGTTTAGAGCAGGAGCGAGAGCTTGTCAAGTCTCCAACTCCTGATCTAATAACTGAAGCAAAAAAATTTGGTAGTGCAGCCATGAAACGACCGAGTCGAGCAAATGTTAGCGCTCAAGTGATGATTCACCAAAACCAGAGGCGAAAAAGCCCTGCATTCAATCCAACGCATCGTCAGCTGTAACTGACGTGCAAAAATCAGCTTCGTTAAGAAGCTGGGTTAATTGGTCGAGTGTGAATAGGACCTAACCTAACCTAACCACCCCATCCCAGAATTCCATATGTTAATTGTGATCGTGCCAATGCGAAATAAACTATTTTAATGTGTTTAGGATCTAAAAATGCTCTTGAATATTTGAGTTTTGGAAGTATTCCTCGTATTTTATTTGACAAATGCTTCATTTGGAGGTCCCATCTGAAATGCCGATCTATCATTATACCAAGATATTTTATGGATTGGGCTTCAGAAATTTTTGATATTAGACCTACATCAAAATCTCCCAAACGTGGCAATCCTGATGAAGGAAAACATAAATGTAGATAACAGCTCTTATTTAGGTTGAGAGTACGTTCATTTTACTAAAGCCATTTGGCTATTCCAGAAAAATTATTCGTAATATTTTCCTGAAGTTCATTTGAAGTGTTTGCTTTATAAGTAACAACAGTATCAACTGCAAAACTAATGATTTTCCCCAAACTATCTATGTGAAATAAAACTATTCATGTATTGAATGAAAATTACTAGTCCCAGAACAGACCCTTGTGGATATTGGAATGAAACCGATGATGAAGGAAAGCTAATCTGAATATTGAATTCTCCTTTCTTCAAGGAATTAGAAAACGACTTCATGCAGGAATTTATATTAAATTATATACGTTGTGCCTTCATCGATGTGAAGCTAACCATCACTCCTTTCATAGAGATCAATTAACAGTGAATAAATCTATATTGAAAGTACTAATCACAATTTTAATCAAGACGTATGACAACTTCTCTTCTGTAAACTCAATTGTATATCATCAGTTCGTATGTGCACTCATTCCACTATTCAATTCCAAATCTTTTCAGCACTCAAATAGGATATATCGCATGCATTTCCATGCTGACAATGGAGAGTGCTTGGAAGCTGTTCTGTATTTGAGTCGTTCATAATTTATCAACAGACAGACGTGAGGTTTCTATCGCAACCGAGCATCCGACAAGGTGTGAAGTGTATATAGTTTTTGTTTCCATAATAATCATGATAATCATTTGTTTTCCAAGAGCCAAATATTTAATTGGGATAGTCAAGAAAGACAAAGTCAACATTCTGAATGGAAAGAGTATTCGTTGGGAAATCTAAACATATTAGAAAATCCAGTTCACAAGTTTTTAATTTTTTTAGAATGATCAACTAAAAATAATACTTTTTCGTTCTTGTGGTTTCTTCATATCTAGCTCCGTTTTAGAGAAAAAAATTGAAGACACTTTGCATATCCTGAACAACTAATGACACGTTTTCTAATACTGTGGTCGGTCAGTAGTCGGTCAGTTCGACGTGGGTGCTTTTTTCACTCAATGAATCGACCACCGTGATAGTCTGGTTCAAACCGCAGACTGAACGATCGACTTTCACTTGACCTGACTTGTGTCAGGAATCACATGTTAAACGGTAAGACCTCGTTAGTTCTTAGCTCGCACAACTTTCGACTACTGAGGGTTGTCTTTTGTAGGAGTGCGACAGCAAATCAACGTTAAAAATATATCTTAAACATATATATCTAGAATACTATTGTGTGAAACTGGAAATTTTAATAAAAATGTAGGTGGTGGAAGACCAGAAACTGTAACAATGCCTTTACTGGAAGAAGCTATACTTGATGCGATAAAAGAAGATCCTTCAAATAGTAGATAGATGACACCCAAGTACCCTTAGTTTAATTTCGTTGTAATTTTTCGTAATTAGGAAATCAAAGTTTAACTGTTTGAAAAGTGCAGTAAAGAATAAATTATTGACTTTTCATTGATATTGTTTTTTAATTATGTTATCAATCAAGCTATTTCGCAAAAAGTAGAAATAAAGTGAAATATTTATCTGTTTTTGAAAACTGTATCAACTTTGCATAATTTTTGTCATAATTTTTTCTGGTGTTTTAAATTTTTGCGAAATAAGTTGTATTTAGAATTGCAATTGGTAATAAAAATGCGTTAGAAAGATAAGTTAGGCATAAACCACTAACTTTGTTGAGGTTTGGCTAAATAATATCAATACATTCTTTGACAAGTTCGATAGAAAC
>WOGN01004037.1:0-14561 GCA_015342105.1 Leptinotarsa texana
GATCTTTCTGTTCTTTCTCTGCCGTTGCCACGAGCCCGGCACGTGCAGCACTGTCAGGGCCGGCTTCTGATTTATTACAATACGATGCTAAATAGAACCAGATTACTTGAGAGGATCAGGGGTAAGTCTCATGGATGGTGGGTGCAGTTGGTACCCTGCAGCCATGGGAGGACGCCTCCCTGAAATGCGTCACAGTAGACCTACCTCCAACGCCAATTTTGTGTTGCTTACCTACGAAGGTAGTTGCAGACTGGCCGTCAATCAGGTTCTCATTAGGGTGGAGAAAATGCACCGTGGTCTGTCAACCTTGGAGGCTCGTAAGAGGAGACAAGGGAGGCTTAGCCTACCCATAAAATTCTATTCATCGCAATAAATTAAAAAATATTGTCAAATAATTATGATTATTTTTTTCTAAAAATGCTTGGTTGGGTATCATTACTTTACCATTAATTTTTAATATAAATACATAATATGCCCTAAAAAACACTATCACTCACTACGTAGTACGTACCACACTGTATCCTGCATCAACCTCAAACGCACCGCCCATGAACGAATAATCAACCCGAAATAATAAATGCCATACGTTGCAACGGTGCCAAGCCTCCGACCGTTTTAAAAAACACAAGTTCCGCGAGACCGATACAATCAGAGACATACGTCCCGATTTGTAAGTTTAATTACAGACATTATAGTCGTACACTAACGGAGTCCAACTGGAGGCTAGCCTCCAGTTGGACTCCGTTAGTGTACGACTGCGTTTGTTTTTTATTTACTTATTCGAACGGGAGGCTGTGACGAACCGGGACTGAAAAATATTTCGGTAAATCGTTTTAGTGTTTCTTGATAATATTTGTTATTTGTGTGTAACACGGTTAGTATGTATTATAGCAGTGTTTTTTGGTAATATTTTTAATGTGTTTTTGGATTGGTTTCTTTTAATTTTAAGGTGTTTTCATTTTTTGGTAAGTTTTTTATCCATTTATTATGGATAAGTTGGACGAAATTAGAAAATCTGACGATACCTATAGTCGATTGTTTGCTGACAAATAATTTTAAGTCTTTATCTTATGATAATAAATTTTATATTATATATTAAAACTCTGGGAAGGCCTCAACCAAATATGATTTCAATTTAAGCATCAGATAATCGACAAAATCTAAGATTTAATATTAGTTGGTACGATAAATGCGATTAGTTAACCGGCTCCATTAAATGAGAAAAACTTTTATGTTGGTCCTGTGTTTTATTTTCCGTACAAACAAAATAGGATTCTCCGATTTAAAAAAATTACCTCGTTCTACAGAAAGATATTTTAAATCTAAGAAGCATAAATTTTTATCTTGTAAAATAAAATTGTTTAGCAAACAAAATATAGCAACAGCTTGGTTAAGAACGAATGTTATGTTTACTTTTAGTTTCTTCTTTTATTTTTTCTTTCCCATCCAAAATTACAAAATACACCTTTCCATTCACCTTTCAAAATGCGGAACCCTCGCAGACTATATTGAACTTGAATGACCGCTGATTAATTGTAGTTTGCGGGTGCCTTGTGAATTCACTTAAACGAACCAGATTTAATCTTCCTTCCTACCCTATCCTTCCTTTCCTTTCCTGGCAAGACACGACTCTAACCTCCCCGTTGGTTCTTGCTGGACAATAAAATTTACTTTTAGACCTGTTTTGATAAGCATAATTAAGTACTTGTGCTTATAAAATATGTGTAGCAATTTTTAACAAAACTGTTATATTTGTAGAGAAAAGTATTATTTATTGACTGAGAAGAATTCATTTATATTGAATATCTCAAAGACAACCTTTTATCCTTGTTTTTGTTTTTTTAATGTTCAGTTTTATACGTATAATTTTCGGCAATACACAATTTTCGTTTGTATTTATGCAAATATTATATATTTTGCTTTAAATAGGTACGGTACCCCAAAAAATATTCGCGCCTCCGGCGGATCTTTCTGTGTGTATATAGTATTTAAGACTTTAGCCTCTCCTGTTTTCCAATGCACGAGCCGCCACTGCCTTGGAGTTAATTATTTCACAATGGAATCAGCATCTGGTAGCAAAGCATAAAATATGTACTCTCCTGAAAGATCACTCACTAAATAAAATACTCAGCTTCGTTACTTGATCTCAAACTTAATGTTAAGATCATCATCAATTGGATCTCCGTACCAAAAACTTTTCAAATATCTGCTTCAAATTTTGGTAATGGAAACAGTTTTGCAGTAATACTTCACACTTGACAGGGAAATGAAAAATTCAAAACCGACCAAACATTAAGCATTATTGATACAAAACCAGATAGTGGTTTCGACCCACCAAAGGTTTCATCAGTAGAGCTTGGCTCTACAGTACTAGAAGAAAATGGAAACTAGTGTGAAAGACAGACGATGAATCTCATTCGACAGTAGATTTCAAAGCTTGACTTTATAGTGGACCGCCTTGAAAAGCCTCTTTTATCACCAATATTCGTGAATTGAGTTATTTGTCGATATCGTAGATAGCGTCTACGTAAGGAAATGTCAGCTCCTCTAGTTAGTTTACCTATGTTCATTTAAATTTTTAGAATTTGTAAACTCTAAGTTACAATTAAAATGATCTAAAATTAAAAATGAGTTCAAGAATAAATACTGCCTTGGAAATGTGGTTACATCTAGTTGAAATTATCAATACACATTTTTAGAACATATTAACAATGGGCACACAATTAAATTTACTTCTAAACTGACAAGTAATGAAGAACCACTCATCTGGAATGTTGTAAAGAAATCATTACACAAATGGAATAGCTACAGGGTAGGAATTGACAACGGCCTTTCAGAAAACCACTACCTCCTTGGCTAATACTACAATGAATTTAGCATTATTTCTCACATATACTTGTACAAAATTCCTCACAGAAAAATTCCGTGTAGATTCTTCTTATTGCCAGTAACATGACCACATAGAAACTAATGAAGTGCATTCTGCCTAATATTCCTCAAACGGTCATTGAGGAAACAAGTCTGTGCTCAAAGGACAATGAGGACCAACCGCAAAAATTTTCTCTGAGGAAACTAGCATTAATGTATGCCGGATATATTCCAATATATCCGCATCTGCAAAATCTACATTTCAGAATGCAAGTATACGTTTTCAGAAATTAAGAATAAAACTTCCTTTGTTTTTATACCACTTGTATTTGTAACTAATGTTACTGCAGTTTCGTCCCATAGACGTATTTGTTTGAAAATATCATGGGACAAAACTGCATTAGTTACAAATACAAGTAACTTATGAAAAAAGTTTTATTTTTCACTTTTCATGATGATCTCCTACCACCTCACACCCATCAATTTATTGGAAGCATATGTTTGTCTCCTCATAAAAGACATCAAACTGTTTTAATTTCTGTTTTGTATAATATGTAACTCAAATGACTTTTCATAATGAACTGGGTAGAAATACACTTGGCCTATAAGTTCACAAGGCCTAAACTGCAAGACTTTTTGTTATTCATGAAGGATAGGAATTATCTCAATGTCAATATGGTAATGCAAACAAAAACTCTCTAGTTGAGAAATTAAGTACCTACTGACACCAATTTAAGACTTATAGCAACATTCCAGTACTTTCTTTTTCATGTGTAACACTGTTGGTCATAAACATAGTTTCCCATTCATTTAACCATAAAAATTACATGTTTCTGATGCCCTGGTACTTTTTTTCAGTAACCAATTCCTTATTATGTTTGAACCCTCTCAAATCTTTTCAATCTATAAACAGCAGAATATTGGTGTCTGCTGAATTTGAAATTTTCCTTAATTGAAATATTACTGAAAAACTGACACCTCATAATATTCACATGAATGGAACTGATCCATACCTGATGAAAATCCATATCATACAATTACTAATACAGTTTACTGTATTACCTCATTCACTACTGAGAAAACTATCCTATAAGAAAATATGTATAAACCTTTTACAATGAAAATCATAGCAAAATGTTATAATTTACACTATTCAAAACATACAGTCTTATTTTTTTCAACACGCTTAAGTTGATAATAGTGATAGTATTATGTGATATTTTGGCGAGGGATAACATAGAAACTAAATACACTATTACACTAGTTACCTTGCAATATAAGCAAATTTATCCTGTTAAAAACTGAAGTGAAAAATATAAAAATACAATTAAGCTCAGAACCATTACAATAATAATATAATTAGAAGTAGACAGTGAACATGAGAAACTGATAGATAAGATGGAATAAGTAAAACAAACTATATAATGTGCTAAAGTACACCTAGAAAGCAAATCTATTGAGAAATGCCCTGTTCTTCAAATGACATCATAAAATATATGACAAAAATGTATGACAAAGCACAAAAACAAGTCATTCGTCATTCAGCATCAGACAACGTTTTTGCAATCAAACTTTGTTGTCATCATTGGTGCTAAGACCACGAATGCATTGCCGGAATCACACAATCCTTGCAATCGATAAAAGACTCAATTCACGAATATGATAAATGAGGCATTGCAAAGTCAAGCTTCAATACTGACCACCGATTGAAATTCCTCATCTGTCTCTCCCTGCATTGTCATCCCCTCTGAAACACTGCAATACAGATGAGTCCGATATAACAACCTGAAGCAGTTTTGTGTAATGTTGGGTCATGGGTTCATTATTTTGAACTTAGGTTTCATCTAGTTGTTTCGCAATGAAAACTATAGATACAGAAAGTTTTGTCCCATTCGGTGGTCAATGTCAAAACTTGGCTTCACAATGAACTCCCTCTGTGACTTACAATTCATATGCATATACTAAGCCTTCTGAAAATCCCACAAGCAAAAAACTGTATGAACCAATTGTATATTGCTTATGCCACTCAATCATATAATGGACTCATTTTACTATCTACAATTGAACCATTTGATGCATTCACTTATTTTGATTTTAATAACTTCGAACCCTTAGGTTTCAACTTGGCATCTATAATTCGCTTCTTCCGATTCTCTTCTTCCACTTGTAACTGGGCATGTCGTTCTACAGCAAAATCTATTTCTCCAGAAAGTGATATTATTTGGTCCCGCAATTCACGTTGGTGCTCTATCCTCTTTTTTTGCCTCACACCATAGGGTGTTATTCGTCCATCTTTAAATGAATAATCAGGTCCATTTACCAACTCTTTATGGCTTTGTGGATTCATAGGAAGTCCTCGCTCTTGCCTCCATTTCTGGATATAAGGTAATACAGTAGTTGTTTTTATACACCTCACCTGCATCAAAGGAATACCTATAATAAAAATATGTTCATTTATTATTTGAAGGGCAGCAGTCTCAGAAGAACTGACTGGTGTTTAACGTGGTACATAGACGTTGTAAAATCATTACAATTGAGAAATAGTATCCAGTATAATTTCCAATAAAACTTCAATTCCTATCAGACTACTTTATTAATGAAAAATAACCTTTCGGAAATATGAGGTAATGTCAGAGAGGTTATGTTCTATTTCTATTTATCTCATAGACGGTACAACCTATAGATTGAAGTGTAGTAGGAAGACGAATGACGACTGCGTCGTTAGAAAAGGACGGATTACTTCATATCACTTTGCCCTCGCAGTCTCTCTATTAGTATAGTCCTTATTTATCGATTGGAAAAGTGACGGGTCGCCAGTCCATTTCATGATCTATAAGTTAAAAAGTGTATGACTTCTTTCGCTATGCGCCACGAGAAGTAGAGTCACAGAACGAGTAGAACTAATAATTCTTATTCTATGTTAGGTAACACCTCTGATATAGCTCTTCCGACACAAGAAAGAAACGACACAGAAAAGAACTAATCAGGAACTAAAACGGTGAAATAAATTTCTATAATGATTGTAAATCACGAAATAATTTAATTTTGATGACGAGCAGTCTGTTTCCATGATGAATTAAACTGAGGAAAGTATCCACCAGAAAGCACCAGGGATATATGTTTTTGATACGTCCTTAAAATCGTGCATTTCATTTTGGAGTTTTGAGAATATTATGAAGTTGTATTTGTGATTTCAAACAATTTTCACGACTGTGTTGAAGTTAATGTGGTTTATGAAACAACAAGAGTTAGGAATCACACGTTGAAAGGTAAGACCTCGTTAGACCTTAGCTCGCACAAGTTTCTCAACTTCTGAGAGTTGTCGTTCGTATGGGGGGCGACAGCTGATTAACGGAAAAACAGATTTTCAAACATAAATCTAAATATGGGATATATTAGCCTGAATAGGAGTAGTATAGTAAAAGTAGTACAGCTTCGATATCGTTTCATCAGAAATAAGTTCAACCTATTAGTGAACGGGGTATAGTAAAATTTAATTAGGCAAAATTTACAACATGAAACACATATACGCAAACATCGTTTTCATTCAAAAATTTTTAATGAAATAATAAGTATTGCAAAGAATTACATAAATCATCTTATTTACGTAAACCCACCATGATATTCTTTCAAGTAACGATTAGATATGTTGAAAGGATAGCTTAATTTTTCATGTATTTTTATTTTCACAGTAAATCATAGATATACTATACACCATGCGTTCCACTAAGCGCTCATAAAGATCACGCTCACGACCGAGGTTTTTCCGTTCCATCTACTTGCGTTACTGTCGTAAACTCAAGTGGAATGGATTATGGAATGTTTTGACCGTTATGTAAACATTACAAATGGCGAGGTTGAAAAATGAAGTAGAAGTTTCAATGAGGTTACATAAACCTTTACTATCAGTTTTAAGCTAAATTTATTTATATTAGAAAAGAAGTATAAATTATTGAACAAATTGAGTTTTTTAATGTAATCAAAATGTCTTTTACGGTAATTGGAGATTTGTAGATGCCTCGCAATTGTGCTCCAGAAACTAATTCATCTAGTTCAAATGGAGAGTGGTATGCAACTTTGAAAATTATAATCACGAACACCGAAAATTCGGATCGCTCCTTATTGATTATGGGAATGTATTTCATTGTTATTCAAATAAAGAATTCAAAAAGTCATTTCAGATACATGATTTCAAAATGTATAATTGTAAAGTTAGATCATACCCTGAATTTGTGCTACACTTAAATTTATTTCATTATGTGTGAGTAATTATTCCATTGATAACTTATGAAATTGAATAATGGAATGAGTTAAGAAATTAGAAATGAATTACGAATGACAGATAACATTTATGTCATATTTCAAAAGTTGCGCCGAAATATTCTCAACGTCCACTTCGGTCGTGAGCTTGCTATGAGCGAAAATAATGACGTGATGAGTGACGTTTTTGAGGTGACCACAATGACCGCGGACATTACGTGAAAAGGTTATAGGAACATTTTGATCTATGTGGGCGCTTAGTGGAATGCACAAACAGTAAATCGACATTTCTGAGACCCGACATCAATATTCTTGCATATAAATGTAGAATATACTCACTATGTTCATTCCCAAAAAATATTTCTGTGTAAAATGATATTGAAATAATTAACTGCCTTATATACTGACCGCCATACTGCCATACAGTATATTACTTTTTAGTTACTCTCAAAATAATATTCTTCATAAAAGTTTCGTTTACAAATTGTTTTTTTATAAATATAAAAGTCAGTTTTTATTTTTATAGTATAGGAGGAAGTCAAAACACATAAATTAAATTCAAGAATGGAGTACGTTTCTTTCGAAGATGTCAAAAATTTTAACGAAATTATTTGCTCAGGTTTGCATCTGGAGCTACATACATTGGGAAAAAATTGGTTGTTGTAGATATAGTTATCAACTGGATTTTCTACAACAATTTGTTGAAATTTGTAGATTTTTTAAATTTTTTAGTTTTTTTAAATATTTCTTTGAATAGCCTTGTTGAATATATTAAAAAATTTATTATACAGAATATCTTTCACGAAATTTCACTATAGTCAAATCGACCAATATTCATGAAGAACTTTTTTCAGGCAAATCGAGAATAAAAACCATTTCCATATAATGCATTCTTTCTATAGGTATTTGATCAATAACAGGTATTAATATAAACTAATATTCAAATCTGAACAGTTCAGATATTTATTTGGAAATGTCGAACCTATAGAAATATTGTAAAAATGCATTGTTTTTTTAATACGCAAAAATTGAACTATTAAGTGACAAATGCCCTAATATTCTTGGTATAATTTCAAGAAAAATATATGTATGGATTTGAAAACCAAGAAAGTATATTTCTTTATGGAAAAAAAATTTGAAGGGAAATGTTTTGAAAAATATGTTTATGCCTAACGGTTTACGTTGCGAAAGAAAGATTTTCTCCTCAGAATATTTGACGGGAAGTTTGTATGGTCTGTTCTCTAATAATTGACAACTTCTTTATAATTTATACACTCTTCTTGAAAGTGAGACATTGATGAAAAATCAAATCATAATGGAAATCACAGATATGTTCCTGATTTGGTGTCACATTTTTGAAACTAGATTAGTAGAAAAGAAAATAAACAATACTTTTGGTGTAGTAATGAATAAATATTACTGGAGTCCTATGCAACACCAAACCAGAAAAATCAGCAGTCACCCATCATGTTTTGCAACAAAACTATTTCATAGACTTGAGATTAGTTACACAAGTTAACAAAAACAGGAATCTTGATGCCTATGGGAGCTTAGAAATAAGTCAACATATCAATAATATGAATAACGGTGGTGGACCAATACCTAATAAGTATTGTAGTAGATAAGGCAACATTGTTAAATTATTTGTAAGACAATTAAGACGTAGGTACCCAGCAGAGGTATTAAAGGTATAAATATAAGGACAACATTGTATATACATTTAGTTTAATCATCCTTTTGAAGATGATCACTTGGTGATCAAAAAACGTGTCGAGGTGTTAAAATAACGGAGTTGTATTTCAACACCAGTAATATGCAAAACACGAGTACTGAATGAGGCCATCATCCCCTTACCTTATCAACAGTAGGACAAAAGATGATTATGGATACTAAAAATCAAAACGTCGTGAAGTAACTTGACTCCTTCCATTCTTGTTAGCTCTTTCATCATATTTTCGCCTGATTTTTCATACTTTGTGGTCAATTGAAAAAAAACATTTTTTGTATCACAATAATTAGATATGTAATTTCCTGTCAAATTAGCGTATCTACTCACATTATACATTTGAATTTCATATCTATTTGTCATTTTTTCTGATTCATTCGAATAGGTATTTCGGTCCTGGTATTTTTAATATTTCATTCACCTCCTTCTCATAATTTTCGAATCTTAAAAACCCCTAATATGAATATTTTCTCCTGAAAATATTTGTATTCAAGCTGCATATGAAAAATAACATTTTTATACCTACATCAAAAGTGTGTTTCAATCCTCGGACTCTCGTTGGGATTGTCTACACTGCTTGGCGTGCCAAGTTAACCCGTCGAAGTTTTCCGGTGATTCGCCGAAGCAATGCATGTCTTAATACGGTATTTTTGCGAATGTACCCGAAGTCTGGAGTTCCCACGCTGCCCAGGTTAGAACACGTGCATGGCAGCCTTCTATAATCGAGAATGTGAAAAATGAAGGTTATTGCTGAATGACTACGCTAAACATATCATAGCAGGAAAGTTGCTCAGAACGGTGAGATGATCATTAACATATCAGATCATAGATGTGCATGAAGATAGTTTTATTTTCTAATCATAATTAAGATCGAAAAGATAAGTTTACCGTGGGTGTTTTGTACAGGGTGCAGCTAGATCAGAAGAGTGTTTTCTGGCTGATGGGTGAATTTAGAACCCTCTAGCCATGGGAGGATGACTCCCTGAAATGTATCTCATCCCAAGCCACACATATGTGTTGCTCAGACTGACAACTGATCAGGTTTTCACTAAATTGAGGAGAATTTACCATGGTCTGCCAACCTTGGGGCGAATTATTTTTCATAAGCAATTCAGGCACTGGTAGCAAAGCTCATTCATGTGCTTGCCCCGTTGCGGTCCCGATCAGATTTTCAGCATTTGGCGGAGTCCGAATCTTGCTAGCTTGATCATTCAACAAATGAGCTTACCGGCTTCGTCAAGAAACTGCGTGTATTTCATCGAATTCGAATATGTGTGAGCCACAATAAACCTTGCGGGTTCAGTTGAGGGTCGAAAAGACCGACTCACTACAAAACTATTTTTGAATATTTGTGACTTTGAGCATGACAAAGTCATATTCTTTTTCAGCGGTATTACAAACTATAACTGGTTAATATTATTTTCTGTATGCGTTGCAAAAACGTCTAATTTTCATTTTGAAAATGATGGATGGCATCAAAAAGATTTTCCAAAATACGTTTCTGGTGTAAACGTTAAAATAAGCTTATTTATATTTACGCCCCAGTAATAAGATGGGAATATTGAGTTTAGTGAACATCATGTTATCATTTGAAAGCCAAAAACTTATATCATACTCATCTTAAAATATTGATGATATAACCTTGCCAGCCGACTGTTGCCTTTTTGCATGTTTTGGAGTCGGTTTACCACATGCAGTCTACTCATATGAGGAAGGTTTTGATTCAAATATGAAATAATGGATCCATGTTTCATCGATTGTCACATATAGATGCAAAAATTCGGGTTTATTCATAGTGGAATAGCTTCAAACACTGCTGAGTATGGTCAATTCGTTGTTGTTTTTGGTCGATCGTGAGTTCGCGCGGCATCCACTTCGAACAGACCTTTCGCATACACAAATACTCATGCACGTTTATTTGATATCTTTAGAGCCTCAGCTATCTCGATCAACTTCACTTTGCGATTTTCCAAAATTATTTTGTGGACTTGTTTTTGTCGGTAACAGCCTCTTTAGAACCATCCACTCGGTGCTCATTTAACCTCGCTTAAACTTAGCAGTCTACTTCTAAACAGTTGATTTTCCTGGTGCCAAGTCCGAATAATGTTTATCGACCCAAGCCTTGGCATCAATAGTATTTTTTTTGGCAAAAAATAATGTTTTATTGACACGAACATTGCTTTTCATCCAACTCAGTATGGTGTGTTCATACTTTTCAGTAATACTCTCAAGGGCAGATACTTTTTCAAATGTTTTGGTCTGCAAAACTTCAAGTAGTTGATTTTTGGTAAAGTTATCTTCAAAATACAAATTATTATCCATTAAAAAACTTTGTATTTCATCTTTCCTCGAATTTTTATTCGGTATTTTGATGAGTTGTCACGAATGATAGGAAGCGTTGTCAAGAACTATTACACCATTCGCATCCAAATTTGGGATCAATGTGTTTTCCAACCATTCATCTAAAATATTTACTTTCTTGTTCTTATGATAGTCATTATTGCAATACTCAAGTTTTAACCACGTAATTCCAAAGAATTCGGAACCCATTCTTTACTTCTTTTGCAATGCACATAGATCAGTCGAGATTATTTGTTGGCAGGCATAGCATGTTAGGCGTACTTATTCTCGAACCATCACTTCATACCTCAACATGTCATACCAAGTTTCGTCCAAATAAAAAATCTGCCGTTGTTCGTTTATATCTATATTTAGTTATTTGTTATGAGTATTTGTTACGCAATTCCACTATTCTTCTGCTTTCCATGACTGCTTGACGTTTGTTTAATGTTTTAAAACTGAATCCTAGTTTCTTTATCCAATTTTGAAGAGTTTGTCACTGCAGCTCACGTTATGGCCGAAAATATTAAATTTTTTCCTTTTATAGTTTCAGTTGCAGGAATCTCATTGCTTTTTTAACAGTTGTGTACTGTTTTTTTCAATGACTTTTTTAGATGAACATCTAAAGGTTTTGGTAATCCCGTATCACATCGCGTTTTGCGTTCATAAGGCTTGTTTTTGACTACAGTGTTTTACGTACAGTTGAGAAAGGAATTTCAGGTAAATCTGATGTTGCTTGCAATAGTTTATTTTCTTCTATCCCAAATTTGAGATAAAGATTCTTATATACATTGAAACATTCTCTCTGTGTTTCAATATTCAAATGCATCCGAATCTTATTCACTGGTATCTCTTTTTCACATTGTTCACCATCGCTTTTGGAATCACTACACAGGAAAAAGTCTGCGTTATCATCACACTAGTTATTACTATTAGTACTTGTCCAAGGACGCCACATTTTAAACAAATAACAGAAATTTCAAGTAATTATAACCACCAATATCGAATTTCAACAGTCAAATCGCGATCAGCTCTTGAAATGAACATTGATAACACGACTGTTATAACCATCCTCGCATTCTATTCGTCACCCTAACATAACTTCAAATTTTTAATTTTATGACTTTCCTGCCAATCATAAAACTCGGTTAGTAAAAATTATCCAAAACGAACCGCCAATTCTTCATTCCATGTGGACTAGTTGGTAGCGGCTTTATTTCCCTGTGTTGGTTTTTTTTGGCCTTTGAGAGCGCCGCGCCGGCAACTATAAGTTGTCGGCGCTGTTACTTTGACTATACCTATCTGACACTCTCTCGTTTGTCTAGGCATGCACTACTTTCTGCTGTAGATAGTACACAGGTTTCTCTTTATTGTTCAAAAGCGTGGCATTCCGAGGAAGTATTTCATTCTGAGGTAAACTTTACGATATTCGAAATTAACAGGTTCTCTTTGCTTGGTGTGTCATTTTGATATGTCCCATTCATAATCTAGAGTGAATTGTTCGACGTCTTCTACTCTTTTCTCCTGCTACGTGTTGGATTATGTTTGAATTAATATCCTTCAGTTTATTATCAGAGTTCTCCCACCTTGTGAACCAATGTTGGTTAATCTTCTTTTCTATATACCGTTTGAAGTCTTTATATGGGATTGAGGAGACTTTTATGGCTTCTTGATTTTTAAATGCTTATTTTACTAAATAATCTGCCATTGATTTCGATGTGAGAAGGAATGAATACAAAAAAAGATGGTACAAATCAGTTAACTGCTCTTTTATGGGTTGTAACAGTTGGGTAAAACTGTTTGAATATTTATATTGCACTGAATAAATCAGTAAAGCACTGTTTTGGTATGCCTAGTTTTTCACTTTTGATATACCATCTGCTATAGCAAAAAGTTTTTCGGAGTGAATGGTACATGTCGGTAGTAGGCGGAAAGAAGTTTTTGTCATTACAACTGCCCCAGCAACATTACTCTCAGTGATTTTAGAGGCAACTGTTTAAATGAATTCGTATCTAATGTATATATTGACAATAATATTATTGTGCATTTATTCTGTCAATTTAGGATACATATTAATTTTTTTCATCTGGAAATTTAATTATAATTCTAGGGCTGACGTTAAAGGCGGAGTTCGAATCAATAATTCAAAATTACTGATTTGTTCTATCATTTAACCTCACACCTCAAAATTGGCCAGCTCGCAG
Source organism: Leptinotarsa texana (assembly GCA_015342105.1). Taxonomy (NCBI): domain Eukaryota; kingdom Metazoa; phylum Arthropoda; class Insecta; order Coleoptera; family Chrysomelidae; genus Leptinotarsa; species Leptinotarsa texana. The sequence continues at coordinate 13,399 of WOGN01004037.1, forward strand.
TATTGATAAAATCCTCTAGATTTCTATTTATTGGGCCATCTGGAGGCTCTTGTTTATAAAACTCCTCTACTAGATGACAATTGCAATGGCATAGGGTATACTCCAGGTATTTCTGAACGTGTTAGATAATCAATGACAAATCGATTGCAGTCGTGTATTTTATTAGAAGGTGGACATTTTGCTCATTTACTCTGAGGTTGAAATTGTTTATAATCTACTTTCGGTTATAATTTAAGTTGTCCATGGGTTTTTAGAAGCAATTTTTTTCTCGAAATCAAAGCTTACAATGAAGAAATCACAAGCGACAAAAAAGTTATATTGTCAGTTCCCTAATCTAAAAAATAAGAAACTACAAAAAAGTAAGAGGCGCTCTTTTTTTCCTCAATATTATTAGCTGTGGCGCCCCTTGATATGCCACTGGAAATTAAGAGCGATCTACAAAAGTTACTGGATCTATCTATAGCCCATAACCTGGAATTGAAATTTGAAAAATCTCAGCTGATACTATTTGGCCCGAAACACAAAAGGTAGGAAATTGAAGAAAGAATTGAAATCAAACTTGGTCAAGACTTACTACAAATTATTACAGAAAGCAAGAACTTGGGTTTGTGGCTAGATGCTGATTTGCGACTTCACAAACATATGAATTCACTTTGTCGTAGCTCATACAGTATTTACGTCAACTCTATCAAGTATTTATGACTTTCAAATTGAAATTGAAACTTTCTTAAATCCTCATATTATCTAGATTAGCATATTGCGATATAATCTACGGGCCTGCTTTGATACAACTTGATGAGAATCTCTTACAAAAAATACAAAATAATTGCATTCGTCTCTTTTATCGTGTGAACAAATTCGACCATGTATCCCCCAAGTTCGAGGAGTCAGGTTGGTTACCGATTGCAGTTCCAGCTACTCGTCAATTCACATAAATTCCTCATTTACAAAAAGACAAATTATGTTTATGCAAGATATTAAACTTTCAAATGTCAGAATAATTCGAGGACTCGAAACCGTCACACTTAAATTATTAAAAGCCTGCTTTTACAACTTTATCAAACAATATAACGCTCTGCCCAGTGAATTTAGACACTACTCCATATATAATTTCAAGAACAAGTTGAAAACATGTCTGAAGTCTTCTGGATAGATAATATATT